>JASFDA010000064.1:0-42926 GCA_036936965.1 Cystoderma amianthinum
TAGATTGTGAATATACAACTCGTGCAATGGCAAGTGTTTTCCAAAGGTGTTCCGCTAAGCGAAGAGCTGATGTCATGCGATGTAGTCTTTATGTCTGGCGGGTATGGAAGGGTATGTTGTTGTTGAGATTATAACAAGCCTTATTACTTATGCCCAAAAAGTCGCAAGCAGATATTCGAGAGTATTGCCTTCGATGATTGTAAGCAGATAACTCAGCCATTTTCGGGATTCAAAGCATAGTGTTTAACTTCACACAGATTGCGATGGTAGTGACTGGTTGCGGTAGGCGTTCCATTAAGAATGGTCGAGATCCACTGATACAAATGTCTTTTGTGAAAGGCATCGCTCTAGGTTAGTATTTCTCTATTTTAATTCAACAAGATGCTCACCTACGCTATCTTTTGGATACCAGTCTTAATTGTGATGGTGTACGCATCCAATGTAGTCAAAGGCGCCTCTCAATGACAATGATTTGCACAGATGCGGGATAAATACGTTTAACGACATCCCCAGCATTGCCGCAAGTTTGTTTTTTCCGAGTCGTCATATCCTATCAATGCATCTTTCTTTTCAGTGGTCGATTTATCTTGCTTTGGCTTATGGCACGGCAACGGATTTTCTTATTGCCTCTACTATGTGTTTCTACTTGGCTAAGGGAATTTCGGGTTTCGCTAGGTAAAGAATCAAAATTCTTCTGCAAAATTTATTCTTACTTCCCCGCAGGACAGACACTATGATAAAGAAAATCATGTTGTTTCTCGTAGGATCTGGGATGTTGACAAGGTTTGCTCCTTTGCATTTGTTCATTGCATATTCAGCGACCTTAAGAACTGTGATGAAGTGCCACCTCAGTGACTGTGCTTATCTGTGTAAGACCTTCCCTTGAGAAAACTTAGGTCGTGAATAACTTTTCATAGTTCGTAGCCATGCCTCACAACTTGGTATTCGTTGCAGTTGAGTTCATGTTACCAAAATGTAAGTGATTATGAAATGCTCATTATCCTGGATTCTGAATTGGGGTATAGTGTATACAAACTGTTTTTTAACCATGTAAGTCTTGGAAGCCTCTCATCGGGTTTTTCTACATATAAACTCCTAGGTTAAATTCTCGTCACCGTATCCGGGACGAAAGTAAAGGAGTTGTACAACTAAATAATGAAGTAGAACTTTTCACTGATAGTGATAGGCCCACGTTTGAAATTGGACATCTACAACATTCTGAACTCGGACGGGGCGGTGTCGATATAAAGGTAATGTATTTCATGATAAGATGATGATCCGATGGGCCTCACTTATCTTTCAACTTTAGCGCACTAGTCACCTTGTTCCTGAACAGGGCTAGTAGTAGGTTCACCTTCGAATGACAAGTTCTTAGGTGGGAAATGAATCTTTTCAATGTGACGGCTTCGCTGCTTAAATGTTCTCTGATTCAGCTAGGGAAATGCCATCGAATCTTTCGGGGGCCTGGACGTGGCTATACTCTATACTGGACATTCTGGAGAGCTTATCTGGACGAAGCGAATAAATTTACAATAGTTAAATTATTTTTATGTATATATCGATATTGAGCATCTTCCTAAGCTCTTAGATTCCTTGCATTCAATTAAGGATCACTTCCTTTGAGTCGTGCCCATTGATTGTATACACAATCTACATTGGACACTGATCAAAGTATAGACAATACTCAAATTCTTTAGCATACGTTCTAAGAGCTACGGCAAGGTCCGGCGTTGGGGTCCGCAGTAAGTTGAAAGGTTCTCTCTAAAAGATGGCCACCTTGGCCGCTACACCCATTGTTGATCGCATTCATGTCGTTGATGCACTCCTGCCTGCCAATGCTAAGCCCACCCCCGCCGGTGTTTTGTATAGCCATACTAAACGATTATTTCGAAGCATCAATTTTAGTGCACTAGAATATACGTAAGGAACACGCACTCGCAATGGAAACCGCGCTTGTCGACACATGTGCTGTAGGCCCCCCCGCTAGAGAACTACATGGGGCTGCGTTGACAGAGCAAAGTAAGTAATGTAAGAGGAATACGTACTACTGCCCCATCAATTAGGTCGCACATAATTGGGATTGCATTGGAACAATCTCCGACTTGTCTGTGAGGTAAAATTAGAGCATAATTGTAAAGTACGAACTTGTTGATTACCCGCCCCCATTGAAGCAGACAATGTCAGCACTTGTAAAAGGAATAAGGGTCACAAGTCCAAGAAATGTGGCTGATATCTGTGAAACGGACATATTGATGAGCTAAGCCACAGAATGCGGCAGAAACCTTGAGCTCACAAACTGCTTGTACATTTTGAGAGATGGGGGAAGTAAGACTGAAGATATGCGAGGCTTTATAGAGATGTTTGGAGTGTAGTCATCCGCGGCGAACTGCAAGAATTATCCAAGAGACGTACACATCACTTACATACTTTACGTCTCTTTTCATCAGATGTTTTCGATCCTTCTACTTGCATAAACCTAAACAATCCCTTCATTTCAAAGCGCCTGCGAGTACGAAGCATGTTGATGTTTCTTGTCGAAGATTAAACTACAAGAGCTGCATTTTGTTTTTGGTAGCCTGATGAACCCTTGAATCTGACGAGTAGAGGGGGAAAAATATAGAGCTATGCAACGGGAGCTCTATCCTCTATGAGAAATAGGTTCTGGAGAAGGCAAGAGGATGTACGAACTTACGGTTGGCAAAGATATTACTGACGTCACAACTAGAATCCCAACGGGTCAAGGCAGCTTACTTATCAGCATTCTACGCAAGACGTGGAATCAAAGCTTATTGGAAGCCTTTACTGTGTTCCAAAAATTAGGGTATCTTACTGACCAGACGTTTACAAAATGCCTGTCAGGTTAAGTCGTATTTGACGAAATTTGCTTGATGGCAAGGAAAAGCGCTTGGGCGTCCTTTTGTCTTCGTAGTTGGGAGGCGTTTGAGGAGGATGTAGAGGGCAACACCTTGCGGTTGCTACTAGTCTCGTTAATCAGACTCTAGTTGCAATTTTTGAGAAGACAGTTGGTATTGCGAGTGGTGAAGGTTACGTCATGATGCGGAACATTGCACCCGAACCACTCAGTTTGATTACATCAACCACGTTGACGATTTTAACCAGTAACACTAACAGCCGACCGCAACCTTACTCGACATTTATTTTGAATCCACCTTTGAGGACTGAATTGTGTGTCTCAGTTACAGCAAAATTTCTACACTCACGTTTTCTGAGTGTTTCTGAACGAAAAGCTCCTTCTGCTAACTGCTGTCTGCTCGTTGTGGCTCGTTGTCGAAAGCGGAATCCTTTTGGCATTTTTGGTCTACAAAATGTCAAAGCCGATGAAAGTATAGCCATCAGCTCTGGCAGGTACATACTTTGATGTCTTATTGCGCTGTTGGAGAGAACAAACCGAACGTGCGTGCGTGTTTGTGCCTCGTGCGCTTGCGCAGTAAGCGCCCGTCGGTATCATCTATTTTTCGTTATCTTTTATTTGAGCGCGTTGCTACTGCAACGCGCACCCCTTATACACCACATGTACAATGTTGAGCCACCTGAGGTGAGCCCCCATCTTTCTATCTATGTAGATACCTAACTTACTCGTAGCACCAGCTAACTTGTACTTACAATAGGTATACTAATACAGTCCTTTCTATCGAGACTGAGCACCAGCTAACTTGTACTTACAATATGCTCGGTATCACGCTGACTCAACTGGCTATACACTTTTTGGATGAATGCCGCTCTCAATTGAACTGTCAAACCAGATTTGGAAACGTCCGGGATATAAGTACGGTAGCGAGTGAGGGTCGAAGGAAATAGGCAGTTGGGCGGCACATGCGCGCCGCGTGGTTGCGGCATGTTTTGTTATCAATACCTGCCACTAAAATGACTCATTGAGTCTCGGTTGCGCTCTGTTCTACAGGTGTTTAGTATGTCACAGATTGGCATTCAGTGATATATAAGGAGCGCACCCATCCTGATTCCTCTTATTCCCATTCCCCTCACCAAGCCAGTCGACAAAACCAATCGCCGCCAAATATGGTCCTCCACCACGTCCAGCTATTCGTTACTTCCCTTCCGGAAGCGAAGAAATTCTACTTGGCTGCACTCGCTCCATTGGCTTACAAAGAAATCTACACTGTCGAAGACATCATCGTTGGTCTCGGCGCCGATGCTCCCGATTTGTGGTTGAGCCCAGTAAAGGGCTCAGATGGTTCGCCACAAAGAGGGGTGCATATAGCATTTAAGGCTGAGACCAAGGAGATTGTGGACCAGTTCCACGAGGCGGCCTTGTAAGCGCACTTAATTTTTTTTTCGAATATGTTGGCGATTCAAATATTTTAATGTATAGGAAAGCCGGTGCGAAGGATAATGGAGCTCCAGGCGTGACAAACTGTGGTGGCGGATATGCCGCTTTTGTTCTTGACTCTGATGGGAACAATATCGAAGTTGTATATGTTTAAAGGGTCTGAAAACAAGTCAAAATGGGCTGGGGTTTGACCGGCTGAAACTAGTTTCTTTTTTTCAACTGGTGTGGAATACGTGTAGGATGTCAATCTTGTGCGCTGCTCATATCCCGTGGGCTTATTTGGATGTTTCTCGCGACTCTAACAATCTCTTGAGTGTAATAAATATACAGTGCAATATTTTGAGTTGCGCCTACAACCAGTTCTGGCCTAACAAAAACATTTATTTGTAAAATACATTCGGGCTTCCTTAAAACTATTTCTCCACATTGGCAAGAGAGTCATATGACAGACGAGAAGCATATGACGGCGGGCGTGAAGAAATGGTGTTGCGGGGAGCACGTCCCCTAAGCAATCTCGCCTTAAATAAGGGATAGGTACCTTTCCAAGTATCGCTCAATGCTTTTAGAGTCATCATAATGGAAAAGGTTTGACCAAAAGACCAGATCGAATCGGTGTGGACCTTGTTGATTTTGATCTGCGTAGTAAGAACACCACATAAGTAATCAGCATCACTTCACCATTGCAGATAGAAAATTCAAATACCGTTCTTTCAATAATCACCATGATAATGATATTGACGCTAAATTAGTTTCCAGTAAGTAGCGCTTCTGGAGGACTTAGAGTGTACTTACATAAGCACGGTGCAACCATGTGTACGTATATACACGCTTCCTGCTTGCCTGTAGAAAATTCGTTGGAATATGAGTATAGCACACACTGCTGTGTAAATACTGAGGACCACGATTCCAAAAGTATGGAACCAAGCGAAGCTTGCTGTTTTCACGTGGGGAATCCATAGGATCTTGACCGTATTATTGCATTCCGGTTGGGATCCGAATGTGCGCGCTTTCAATCCGACGTAGAAGCTGAAGCCTCCGAGCCATGCCATGTAGAGGAGGAAGAACAATCGGTAATCAATGGACGGCCTCGCTGAGTTCTACGTTTTAGCCCCAATCAAAAGATGAATATGAGACGTACGATTCCAAAAGTAATAGAAAAACGATATACTGAGTAGAAAAAGCATGGCAATAATGATAAATGCATCATAAAGGCTAAGCTTTTTCTGGATCGCTTGTATCGTGGCCGTAGCAATCCAGGCCACCCCAGTAATGCCCTGAGCCGTAATAACACTTGAGATTTGTCGTTTTGGCTGCACTTGTTTTCCTTCTTTGATATTGTCGTATTGCGATTGTGAGAAGCTTGACTTGATCGGCGCTAATGCAGAGAGGGTGCTAATTGCGTAGAAACCGACCCGTTCCTATGGGTATTTAGTAAACACCCAGACACATTTAGAGGGTTGACTTACTCCAAGGCCAAAGACAGCTGTGGGGGAAAAGCAAGTAGCTGATTCCGCCATAGTGAGTGGAACAAGGAGAGATTGTTATTAAGGTGAGCCTTATATTGTCCTCAACCCTATTGAATATGTATCAAAAACATCTGATGGAACCTTTGGAAAGAAGATTTTGCATCAATATCAATCAGGGATCAGACAGCGTACGATAAGGCGGCATCTCTGCGACTTATTTAGCCACCGATTGACACCTACGATACGGTTTTTTACGTGTTCTGTCATACACATCTCGAAGTTTGGCACAGAGTCGCATGAAAGCACCTGACCGGGTACAGAGCATGTAAGTATTTTTCAATGGCAGGTGTCAAAAGTGCACAGACAATAGATGTTCTGATGTCGTTAGATGCATAGCCCTTGCACCGGTTTTAATCATCGAGAGTGCGGCTTGGGGAACATCGACCGAGAGCCATCTTCGACAAAAAATTTGGCTCGTAAATGTTTCTGTGAGAATCTAAACGTCCAAATCACTACAGAAATGCTCGAATTGACCTTACAGAAAACATTCATAGAATCAAGCAGTGCGTCATGTCACCGTAAGGTTTGATCATGCTCAGTGTTTCAATTAAGGTTATACTTTGCACGTGCTTTTTCTGAGTGATTAATGCGGAGAAGAACAAATCGATGATTAAAAACTCTTACCATGAGGCCTGGGTCATTTTGTAACTCATTTCAAGCCGTAACCCTAGACATGCGATGAAAGCTTAGGATAACATTTGAAATAATAGTTCGGGTTGACTTGAATATTTCAAATGGCAAATTTGATCGAAGCCCCAGGATCCACGAGCCAAGGAAAACCAGCACAAGGCCAGCGCCTGCAGTAATGTCCGCGATGTAAACTCCCCATCACAAGGGGTAACTCTTGGAATTACATTATCAACTTCAATTAGCATGTTAAAAATGTTCAGAAAGCCTCACAGTCCTCTCTGAATGAGGCCAACACCTTGATCACCAAAATTTCATAAGACCCGCAAAACAGCGACCCGAGATTACCAAAGAAAATGTTGGCCTGTAGTAATAAAGCACTACTCAAGGAGCTAAAGTCGAGTTTGAGTTAAAGTTCAGTGCGCCATTTCCCATGGTTTTCTTTTGGTTGTCGCCCCTTGTGGCTATTGTGGGATTTGCCAGACTCGTAGCGCTCGTGTTTATCGTTCGTTGGCGTGGAAAATTTTAAGCACAAAATTGTGTAGAATTCTCACTCGGATTAATGTGACATAGAGCACTCATGGAAGAAGATGATGTGACGTCACACTTGGCGTGCAATTAATATTATCCAACAGTTGAACGCAATCATGGCCTCTCAAATTGCAGAGAGCACTCGCGTCGTTTTCATAACAGGTTGCTCAAATGGAGGAATAGGCTCCGCCCTGTAAGTCTCTCACCATTTCAAAGCTTGCTTCATGTAATAACAGGAGTGCTACGTGGCAGTCAGAGCCACTGAGTTCGCGCTGAGAGGCTGTCTTGTATATGCCAGCGCTCGATCCTTGCCTTCGCTTTCCGAATTGGAAGATTCTATACGCAAGTTAGAAGTCGATGTTACAAATGATGCTGCCTGTGAACGGGTAGTGGAAACTATCTATGCGGAAACCGGCCGGATTGATATCTTTGTATCAAACGCAGGTGTATCGTGTGTAGGTAGGTAAATCATATTTTGCCGTTGCGAAATTTTGACAATCTATTTAGGTGCTCTTCTTGATGTTTCCCTTGAGACCGCTCAAATGATGATGGATGTTAATTTATATGGGACACTACGCTTGGTCCGTCTTATTGGTCCTCAAATGGCAAAACGAGGGAAAGGGTTAATCATACCTATTGGATCGACCGCAGGAGAGCTTTCCGTACCTTTCAGAGGCATTTACAACGCAAGTAAAGCGGCTCTTCATGCATTCACCGAAACTTTGGCGGAGGAGTGCAGACCTCTTGGCGTCCATGTAATGCTCTGTTCTCCTGGTACGGTTGTGAGCAATATTGTAAATGTAATCGTGGTCTATCAGCGTGCGTATCCTGAGACTATACCTAATTCCATATATATACAGACGGAATCCAAAACATTCAATGTACCTGAAGATTCACTTTATATCGGATATAAAAAGCAGATGATCAAGGTCCTTTATTCTGCTCAAAATGTAAAGCAAATGCCACAAATGCAGGCGGAGAAATTTGCCAAGGTGGTCGTTCGAAAGGCATTATACTCACATCCTCCTACTTACATGACAGCGGGCGGTACAACCACGTTGTGGGCGGTTCTGAAGTGGTTTCCTCGGCCACTAGCGGTCCGAATGCTTTGGAATTCTATCGTTGGAAAAGATTGAATTCATAGCTATTTGGAAGGTTCATGTATTAATAATTATTACGAGAGGGAATATTATCTTGAACTCAAGTTTAGTGATATTGTTATATCTTAGTAGTCTAAGTTAGTTGTTCGACTTGAAGTTAAATCGTAACCACGTGACCAACAGTCATCAATTTTCCACGCGCTAATCTGGATCATACGTACGGTTCTTTCCTCCACACACTAACAGCGCCACGATAGCTGCATTACGCTGCCTTCACATCAGAAGTCCCCATATTCCAAATTGGAGTGTGCCCTTGGGCAGAAGTTCGCGATTGATTACTTGACTTATCGCTGTAAGTATGAAATTGGCATATTTTAATTTGTGAGAACTTTCTCAGCGAAATTACATTCTTAGAGTCGTGTAAGATGTAGGAAATAGAACCACACTCCTTTTGAATCCTCCAACACACATCGTCATACCAAGCTCAAGCTGAACAGTTCACTTTCTCACACACCACCAAAACGCATATGACGAGAAGCACTAGAGGCATCTCAAAGCACTGCTCCATCATCGCGTGACGGTAGAGGTCGCTTCTCCTCGTTATTTCGGTGACCATCTGACCTTTTCTTATCCCATTTCAAGGTGGCTCATCAAAACTCGCGTGGTTCGTGGGTAGCTTGATCCATCTGACTTTTCAATGTACTGCGCAGGTCTGCTTAAATATTAATCCACAACCTAGCGATAAAAACTCACGTTAGCATAACCCACTTACTTTCAGCTACAATTACCCAAGATGCGCGCAGTGGTGTACGACAAACCGTTCAGTGTTACTGTGCGTGAGGTGGAGAAACCAAAGATTATCCATCCGGACGATATTATTGTAAAAGGTGAGTTTACTTTCCATAATGTATTCCTTTCCTTGTCTTATTTCCTTTTTATAGTAACTACAACATGTATCTGCGGG
The DNA here is from genome assembly GCA_036936965.1 of Cystoderma amianthinum. NCBI lineage: Eukaryota > Fungi > Basidiomycota > Agaricomycetes > Agaricales > Squamanitaceae > Cystoderma > Cystoderma amianthinum. Next base: position 9,058 of record JASFDA010000064.1, read on the forward strand.
AGGTGAGGCCTACCCTTGACAACCCATTGCATTATTTATATTATTCAACTGGAAGCGACTTGCATATGTATGAGGGCCGCACGGCGGCGCAGGGTGGGATTGTGTTTGGACACGAAAAGTATCTATTTCATGTTCTCTAAATCTTTGTTGACTGAACGATCACTCAAGTATGGGAATCGTTGATGTGTGTACCTAGCGTTCTTACAAACACTCAGGCTTACCTTGTGGGTTTTCAGGAGGTCGGCAGTGGCGTAACGGTAATGGCTTCTCATGTGGTCAGGCGTCTTGACCCTCAAAATTAAATCCATATAGCTCCTCAAGAAAGGCGACCGGGTCGTGATGCCATTTAACGTGGCCTGTGGAAGGTGTCTTAATTGTGAAGAAGGAAAGTCTGCCTTTTGTACGCATGTCAATCCAGGATTTGTACGTCCTCTTTTGCTTTCTTTAAGATTTGCTGATATTGATTGAATGAGTGTAGGCTGGAGGGTGAGATTAACATGTAGTTCTTTTTATCGCGCTGAGTACGAACTTGGTACTTGTTCTAGTGCTTATGGGTATGGCATTCCCCGCCATTTGAATAAAATTAACATACATTGTTAGATATGTCGCAATGGGGCCATACCCAGGCGGCCAAGCTGTCCGTTTGTTTCCTCTTCAATTATGAAACGCATTGGAAAATGAATTGCTTGGACTTCTCACAGGAATATGTCCGCGTTCCATTCGCCGACTTCAACGCACTCATCCTACCCCCTGGCACAGCCCACGAAGAGGACTTTGCGTTATTGGCTGATATTTTCCCTACTGTGCGTATGCTGATATCGTGAGTTGTCATTTAATTAATTGTCTAAATAGGGATGGCATGGCGTACAGCTATCCGTACGTGCATATCCTGAATCTTCTTCTTATTTTTGACTTCAACCGTTTCAACAGGGGTTTCGCCCCGGTGAATCTGTCGCTGTATTTGGTGCGGGTCCTGTTGGGCTCATGGCAGCATACTCCGCTGTATTGCGCGGGGCCTCTGAAGTCTATGTTGTTGACCGAGTCGCAGAACGTCTATCCAAAGCAAAAGATATTGGATGTACACCAATAGATTTCTCCAAAGGAGATGCAGTAACGCAGATTTTAGACTTGAGAGGGGGGTGAGCAACTTTGCGCTACGCACAAGGAAAATTTCGTCATAGATACTTATTAGGAAGGAGGTGGACCGTGGCGTTGATGGTATGTTCCCTTGTTCATTCATTCTTTCTTCGTATTGTAACACGCTTTTTCATTGAATAGCCGTGGGATACCAAGCAACTACCGGCGACGGCAAAACTGAACAGCCCAATGCGGTTCTAGAGGCTCTCATTCGTGTCGTGCGACCTACCGGCGGACTAGGTATTCCAGGGCTTTATGTTCCAAGTGATCCAGGAGCCCCGGACAGTGCAGCTGCAAAGTATGTTTTATTTTTTCCTGTTCGTTGTGATTTTTGTGCTATGAATCTTTTTCCTTTTTCTGAATCTCGAAGTGTAAATGGTCACTGACATTATTTGCAAGGGGGTATATCTCGTTCCCTTTCGGTATGTTTTGGCCACGAACGTTGTTGCTTCTCATCCCATTAACTTTACAGGTAAACTCTTTGAGAAGGGTCTAACTGTTGGAACTGGACAATGCAACGTCAAGGTTTGTTTTCCACCACATTCCCATAAACCGTCTACCACATTCAAACCCCCTTCCGTTTTTTCCTCATCTTTGACACTAAAAATCCGAAAACTCAATGGCTTTTTTCTCTAGACATACAATCGCTATCTGAGAGACCTCATTATTTCAGGAAAAGCAAAACCATCCTTTGTGGTGTCGCATAATTTGCCGCTTGATGATGCGTCTGATGCGTATGACAAGTTTGATCGACGAGTGGATGGATATACCAAGGTATTATTACACCCTTAATAATCAGGTAGAAACACGCGGAGGACGGAAGCGAAGAAAGTTATCCTTATCTATATCAAACCGACGGTTAACTTGGACAAGTTGCCATATGTGTAAATTGGAAATGCACGATAGAATGTTGCGATACGTCAATTCTATGTCATGGATTGTTCCAAGCTTTCCTGCAGATGGTGTAGTCTTTCAAATTGAGTAAAATCATCCACGCCTAAACATCCTCCTATTAGTCATTTAGAGCCGCAAGTTTGGTTTCAAGCCACAAAATGATCTGCTGACGCAGGTAGAAAGTCCTGCAGCTTATCGCGTCAACATCAACAGTGAAAATCGGGGGAATTTATATCTTGATCCCGTCTAGTCAGGTTCGATTTCGATGAATGTACTATCGTAGCAAGATTCCATTGATAGTCTTCCACGATCAATACGCGGAGACCTCAGCTGTTAAGAATAATTATCGTAATATCAACAAGATCATGCATACGAAGCAGTCGACGTTATGTAGCAGACCGGTACGCTTTTTGTATGGCTGGCCAGATTTTCACAGGCCTGTCTATGTCTAAGAGCTATGAATGTTTCCTAACGCCTGTCTAGGTTTAGCACGGAAAGCTGGCGAACTTCAGCCCGACGGCACGCGCGTTATTCGGGTTATCCTTCATGCCTCTGTTATTTATAATCCTCGTACTTCGCTATTTGTGCTTAAAGTTATTGTTAAACCGCAGCTAACACTAAACATGCCTACAGAACCAGGTTCATTTGGTCAGATCTCCTGGGCCGGCAAATTTAGCCTCCTAGGCAAATTACTGTGCATGCGTGAGTTTTATTATCCCACTAAAAGAAATAAAGCTGATACACTGGGTTATTGAAAAGCCTTTCTTCTACCCATTTTTGCCATTGAAACTTTATTAATTCGCCGCCCTAAGAAACACTGGAAACGTTTCTTGAGCGACGTGAAATTCAAGTATCTTACCTCTTGGTTTTCTGTACGGCAGATCCAATATATAACCGGAAATTCGATCGCCGTATACGAAAAATGGACTTCGAATGAGAAAGTACAGCGGACAATAGAAGAAATTGGCGAAGGAGCACACTTGCTGTGGATTGGGAACCGGAGGACAGACAGGGTGATCCTTTATCTGCATGGTTAGTTGATCTCAGAAATACGTCCCACCCAATTATTTTTCAACGTTAACAACGTTTACAGGAGGTGTTTTTTGTCTCCCCGTATTTGATTTTGGTTTATCATTCTGGAGGTATGTAATCGGCTGCTTGAAGAAGTCAGATCTAGATACGGGTTTTGCGGTTTTGAACTACAGTATGCATCCTTTCTATTTTTATTTTGGATTCTCTTCTTAATTGCCCTTGTATAAAAAGCATTGATGCCATCCGCTTCACACAAAACACAATTCAAACAAACCATACGAGCCGTAAACCATCTCATAACGCTCGGGATCGCACCACACAACATCCAGTTGGTAGGGGACTCTGCGGGAGGCGCGCTAATTCTTCAACTTTTCTCGCACGCCCTCCACCCCCGTCCTGAAATCGACCTGTTGTTATTACCGCCTAATGAAAAATTCGGGGGAGCATACCTTATGTCCCCTTGGGTATCAATAAAGGGAGATACAGGCTCATACATCACCAATTCTCAAAGCGACATAATATCTGCAAGGTCCTGGGCGCACTATGGTGAACAAGTTTTGAACTCGGTAAAGGCACGAGATCTGCCTTACGTTGACTCAGCCATGGCGGCGGTTGGCTGGTTTTCTGGAGTTGAAGAAATCGTTCACAAAGTTTTGATCTCCGTCGGGGAATGCGAATGCTTAAAGGATGATGTCGTGAAATTCTGGAAAACATTTTCGCTTGAACATACGCGCGCCGATGTCGTAGTGCAAGCAGGCGGTGTACATGATGACCCGTTCTTCGATTTCTCTGCTAATTTGGACGAATCGCAGCTTGGAACATTAACACCAATCATTGTATCCTGGTTAGTGGATGGATTTCGTTGATGAAAATACCTTGTATGTAAATATAATGATGTCAAACGCTACGTGTAGTATAATGTAGCCAAGGAAATTTTCTTATGGTACAAGGCTATACGGACGTTCGGATGTAGTAATCGTTGTACAATTGCAGCAGTGAGCTTGAGCCACCTGGTCCGAGCTGCCTTGTCTGTATCTCGTGCCAAATCAACTCATTGCTTGGTTCCTGTCATCGCGTGCTAGCCAGGCCGCACCGTGACACTGCTCGACGCGCTTCCGAGCCTCGCCAGACCTTCAGTTGCCAGGTGGGGACCAGGTATTCCACTAAGCCAAATGGAGCCGTGAACTTTACAGACTCGCAATTACATCATCAGGTCGTCGGGCTTCTCTTCTAGAATTCTGCGTTACCTTCTGCGTTACTTAGTACGGCCTTCGAAAGGCGGATTTCGGGCGGATTCGTAACTTCTGGCGACTCAAACTTGGCTGAATCCTATGCTTCCAAAGTCCACCAAAGTGCTCATTATCGGTGCTGGGCCTGCTGGGCTCGCAACAGCCATCTCTTTATTCAAAAACGGAACCAAGAACATAACCATAGTTGATGCGCAGGAAAGTGGGCAGAATACCTCCCGTGCAATTCTTGTCCATGCTCAAACCCTCGAAGTAACTCTTTCCCCAGCCACTGAATAGCCAATTCTAATAGTTCATAGGATTTGTATAGTCTCGGATGCGCAGAAAAACTTGTTGAGAGAGGAACTCATGCTCAACACGCGATTATAAACGTTGGGCAAAAACCCCTTATGAAGGCCAATTTTGACAATCTCAAGGATCGCACACAGTTTCCATACACACTTATAATATCCCAATCTGACACGGAACAAGTTCTCTTGGATACGTTAAAAAAATTCGGCGTCGAAGTCCTTCGACCATTTCGCGTGGCTAAATTGGAAACTGAAACCCCTGACGGAATTAACGCCATTTTTGAAACGGGCGAAATTGTCAAAGCTGAGTATATCATCGGGGCAGATGGTTCACATTCCACGGTGCATATATAACGACCTATTCTGATATATTGTGCTCATTTCGTAAAGATCAGACAAGCAGCGGAAATTCCTTTCAAGGATCCGCTCAATGGTCAAGATCCTCATGCAATACCCAAAGAAAAACATCTCACTTTAGACAGTGACAAGCTTGGCCTTAATCTAATCATTGCCGATGTGTACCTCTCAAGTCAAGCTTCCAAATTCGTCGACTCGAATTCAATAAATCTGTACCTCGGACCACTTGGTCTTTTGTTAATCGTAGCTCTTCCTCCAGCACAAGAAGATCCAAAAAAACTCATATATCGCCTGGTTTGCCCCCAAGACAAAGGTGCCACGACAGTTAGTTTGGAGCATCTGCAAAAGGCAATGGACGACGGGCTTGGATTGCCCAAAGGTGAAGTTCCAACTGTCGAGAAAATCTTGTGGTCATCGCAGTTCAGGACAAACTGGGCTGTTGCGGACACCTTTTACCGACGTCTTGGTGGGGGAGTTATATTATTGGTAGGAGATGCGGCTCACATCCACAGTCCCGCCGGTGCGTTTTTCAGTTTTAAAGAAACAATTACCTTGTTGAAAGGTTACCAGGCGGACAGGGAATGAACCTTGGAATTAGAGACGGTATATACCTTGGTAGGGTGCTAGTTTCCATTGTAGAGTTCGAAAATTCGGAAGCTTCGCCTGAAGCCATCAAAGATTTTTCGGAGAAAGCCCTTACTACCTTCTCGCACGAAAGGAGGAATCTTGCCATGAAGATAATAAAGATGACAAGGATCATGACCCGGGTGGTGGGGTTAAAGACTGTCGCTGCTCGATCGACGAGAAACATTGTCTTTAAAATTGTTGGGGCAACTTCACTTGTTCGTAATCGATTCGCCCTTCAGTTAAGTGGCCTGCAGCAAGGTTAACTTAGTGACAGAAAATAAACCTTTGGCTTACCTTGTCCACATTCTTCTACAATATTAATAAAAATTGTGTAAGTAGCACAGGTCTGCCCTCACGAGCGTAAAGTCGGTGTACAATTCGGAACATCCATACTTTGCCGACTGCTCCTCAACAAACTAATCCATGCCTGCCCTCAAGGTCCTTCAAAGGTATAAGGCCCTGTGGTTCGGGCTGAAACTGACTTTGCTTGGAGTAACGATCTTAGATACCAAGATTGTGGAAGTTTTCACTGTCTGGTGGCCGAGACTAGCAGTGAACGCAATTTAACTCGAGGTTGCGGGGCATATGTGAATCGTCACTTATAAACGCAAAGAGACAAAGTTTTTTGGCAAACATTTCTTTCATTTCAATCAAAAGGAGTTATGCGCGCTGTCCACTTAAGTTATATAGTTTCCCGCAATTTGTAAAGTAAGACATACCAGTCCAGATACACCCATACTAAAAGGCTACTTTGGTCCCATTCTGATTCTCGATCGCGTACAATCAAAAGTGCACGTGCCCGATGGATTAGCGGGGCCGCATAAAAAACAGACAACCGTCGGTAGTACTGAGACGATATGTAAAGTGATAAGCGCTAAAGCTTTTTTGAACTAACATATTTGAAAATTCTACCATGACCACATTGTCCTCACGAGGGAAGTAAATTCGATACGTTCATGCAGTCAGACGTCTTGATTTATGGTTGGGCTGACTCGTTTAAAGCTACTGCTGACATGAAGGCACTACTGACGCGAAGGCGCCTGTGCGGTGGGCTGGAAGAGGAAATCGATATTTTGTCCTTTAAGTATCCGCGAAATCGATTTTCAATGAGATATTTCATGCTGCAAGTAGGATCAGAATATGGAGTAGTGGTATCATGGCGAGCACAAGGAGGGCCAAAAACTTACGTGAGATTTCTCAATACCGACGACGTTGATAACATGCGTATGGCGGTCACCGAGGGCAGAAGCTAATATACGTGAAGCATTCATATAACTTTTGGTTGCAGTCTCAACCTTGGATACCGTAGCGTTACTATACGAGGATAAAGATAGGCCTGAGATTGCTCACCAGGGAACACCCCTTGATGCACTACAATGTGACGCGTCCGTTGACCAGAGAAACGGAACCAGTGCTTCAGGTGGTGAGTTAAACGTTGGGATTTATATATGTACTGCAACGTTTCCAGTCTGAAACGGGATTTTATTCGTTCGCTTGTATTTCCCGACATCGCGTTTATCACATCTTAAAGTTATAGGTGGTTCTGGGTATCGTAAGTGGTGTGGCAAGAAAATCTCAATCTCGGCCCGCTTCGCTGACATCCGGTATTTGATGCGGCATTTCCCGACCGTGTAGTCCCACGCCCTTGTTCCCAATACTGAACATGGCTCGCACGTTAGTTAGTCCACAGCCACTTCTTTGCCCCTAAACTTATTGCAGAATCCCTTGCTTTTCTAGACTTCTTATCCTCATCGCCACCTCTTCGCAAGAGATTATCACAGTCTAAGCTCATGTCAAAAGTATAGCTGCGCTTATTTGATTAATTATACGGCGCTTTCTGGATGAAGATGAACCAAATTCAGATTTATTCAAGGACTTAGGCTCACGAACTCTCCTCAAAATCTTCATGTATATTCACCCTGTTAATGGATTCCGCGGTCTTTCTCGTGTGGCTTTGGAAAGGGCGAACTCGTAATATTTACGACCTTAAGTAGGTATTTTCACATCTAAGCCTGTCAAAGTAGCTGACTGATTAGCGCCTCCTAACTCAATTAGGCCGTTTTTTCCCAATAATAAATAACTTTAGCGCCCCCTCGAGCTTAAGCGCCCCTTCGCAGATGCCTGGGTTAGGGGGCAGTTCATCCGAGTTAAACCCACGTCAGTGCCTGGCTAAACCCACACGTCGGTGCTTGACCAACGGCGAGCAAAACGCCGACCTCCGTGGTGGCAGGTGGACTTCTTCAACCAGTGTTCATGCATGGCGCGTTGGTTCTCTCTTGCATGCGGTGTTCGACAGCAGTTAGAGGGTAAGTGCTATTGTTGTCGTTACTGCTCAAGATGGGATTCTCCACCCACAGCATCAGTAAGACAAGCGTGGATGGGTCGAACTCTGATAGATGTACTGATGCGCCTTTGCACGGCTTATACAAGATTGGCTGTTGATATCCGCTGCCAATCGGCCTATCTTTTACCAAGCTGATTGCTCGTATCGACGTGGAGTTACCAGCACACATAGCCGCAGGGCATTTGAACTTATATGGTCGTTGCACGGCCTTGTATACGTTGAGAACTGAGGTTTTCTCGCCATCTCCGGCAGCTTTCGCTCTAAATCAGGTCGGCTGTTCAGTTTGATGTTCGTCAAATGGAATGAGGCGTATACAACAGACGTTGATGGCCCGAGGAAGCATAGAGGAAGTGCAGCTGGATGGCCGGGGCTTCTGCTGTTCATACATGCGCAGCTGTAAAACGGATTCTATGGCGCTCCAAGCTCCAAGGGCTCGCTCTGGATTATTGCCCAGAACCTTCGAGTAGTTGAACGGGCATTGTCCAAATCAAATCGGCTGTCCAGTTTGATATTCACTATACAGGGTGATGCGCGTGTTGTGTTGATACTTCCCAGAAGATTGAAACAGTACCGTATGTTACCTACTCCATGGGCAGTTCAATGGCCGAGGCTTCTTGGTTTGTTTGTTTTATTTGCGACTCCAGGCCTAGAGCTACCCTTACTCACCAAGATTTGGCCGCGACTTTCCGGCTATCTTGGCTTTCTTCGCAGAAAGTGACCGCAAGATGGTAAGAAGCCAGTGCCACGTTCTTAGGCGCGGAAGCTGGTCTAACGGATCTCAATGCAAGAAAAGACCTTGATCTCTAGGCCTCGCAATTTTCCTAACATAGCCAAGCCTCTTGATGATATGTAACGGCTAAACGATAATCAGGCCGGCCGCAAATATTGCTGGCACGGAAGCTATCAATGGCTCTGGCCCTCGGGCATTCAGGACACTGAGCACGAGAATACGAATCTGTAATCTCTCAGCTCCTTTGTATTTTTGTAATTTCACCCCTCTTTCCAAGAACGACATAAAGGCATCATAATTTGTCAAGCACATGATGAAACAGAACAGCAATCCACCTCTTTTTGCGGCTCCTGCCGAGCTCTCAGGTTATCTAGGCATATTGGTATATTGAAAGTGAGCTTCCATTCAGCCAAGCCCCCGCGGTGAAGATCCTCTGTGCAACGGGTCCAGTTTTAGAACCTTATTCATAGCACTGTGGTACTAACAGCTAACAAAGCCGTGAACACCGAAAAATCAAAAGTGGAGCGATAAGATTTTTATATTGACGCTGGGGATGCCGTTACGACTCAGGATGACTATAACCGCAGTTGTCCGCGATCAATTAAGCGTACTGGAAGTAAGACGTGGAATGCATGCCACGTTCTAGATAATGACTACATGACATATTGACTCATCCTTATCAATCAAAACCGAAGCTGGGGTTTCCGTGGGGATGATATGCAGGATGCAAAAGCCATGAACAATGGCCACTCAAGCTGGACCTTTCAGCTATCTTATTTGGGTTTAATTTGGACCCTGAACCGCGGCCAAATGAGCCGCCGTCTCATCGCAGAATAGCCGCCAGGATACGTCACCATGCGTATGGATTTGAAAGGCGGTTTTAGCGCTATTGAATTAAATATAAATTTTTGAGCTTTCTTCTCTCTTTATTTATATATACGGTACGTGTTGTGAGTTGAGATGATTGTTCGGCTGGTAAAGGTTGGAGGACTGCTCGAAAATCTCAGAGTCGATGATAGATTCCGTATGCTTAGAAACGGATGGCAACGATAGATGCTGGCAAGATGGACTGTTATTTCCTTCGCGAGTTCAGCAGTATCGGCCAAGACACATCACCGGCGGGGTATCAGATGGTATTAAGAATAGGGCGCTCTTAGTAGGGCCCAAGTGCTGCTTCTACCTCAGATCGCTATTACCATCAATCTTTGCTTCCTGCTTAGCTGATTGATCCATTTACTTCTTAATAATGGCGGTGTACTTATGAGCTTCAACATTGCTCCTTTCCGCCAAGGTACTCATGAATATGCAAAGATACTCTCGGCGCAGTGAGAAAACTTGGCGCAGAGGAAATAGAATGCAGCTTTGCAGATGAACTGAATCAGTTGTCCAGGCTACGAACATTGCAAACGCGAATCGCATTGCCTCTCGTTGGTAAAAAAGTGTGCTCGACCCTTGTAACGAGGCACAAAGACCGAAAATGCGGTGCTAAAGTATGTACATGCTTTGAAAATGATTGGCGCCCTGGATTGAGTACCAGCTGACCATTCTGTCGTGACTCCGGATGACTGCGGGAGCGCGGTGGCAATGCGCAGACTTAGCCAGATTCTTGACTCACAGCTTTCTTCTGACGTCGCGAACCACCGATTAGCTAAATGCTCATAACTCCTGATTTCTATATAACTCCTTGGTTTTTTTCCAGATGCTTTGCTTTCCGCAACTTATCTGGTCTGCGCTCAACCCCGCAAACAAACACTTGTTGATTACCCCGCACTAAACTGACGCTGATGCCTGCCAGACACGCACACTTTTCATCGCACGTTGCTTTGACATCGTCGCCCTCGTCCTGGGGAACACCAATGGGGCCAATGACAACAGCACCGGGCTGCCCACCAGTACGATGCGCACCACTACCACACATTGCATCCTCTGCCAATCCCCTGCTCTCTGTCACCACATCTCCGCTTCTCCACTACAATCTCACTGTAGACCCCTCAACTGCTCAAGTCCATCCATCACTATCACGACAGGCTCTAAATGAACCTGCAACTCTACCACCAATGCCATTCATCACCATCGTCTCCCCATACATTCCCTGGTCCATCACCGTGAGCCCATCAAAACGGACACTCTACGTGACCGTTGCGGACGTGCTTGATGCCGTCTACCACTTCCTTCGGCAGAACATAGCTGCCCAGGACTTCCAGTCCCTTGATGCTCGAGGCCAGCAACGCGCGACTGACGCGTACAAACGGCGCTACAAGTGCATCCCTGATCCTAAAGCCTACGAGACGGAAAAGGCCAAAGGGGTCAAGCGGGTCGACTTTTTATTCGAGGCTACCACATTCATGGGGCTCGTGGGGACAAAATACGGGCCTGAGGTATGGGAGCTTCATGTTGCTGCACCAGCATAAACCTGCGCGCGCATGTCGATATCCTTCGTTCTTACCACAGATACCCTATCTTCCTTTGGAAGTAACACTTCATACCCATCAACTCATCATACCCAATGTTCAAACATAAACTAGCCATGACTTGTATAGAATAAAGAAAAAGAATTATCAATATGTATCTTATTACCACCGCAAATGGAATTGTTCCGTCTTCATATCGGCGATATACGGAAATTACTTCTCCTAAAATAGATTATTTGGTTTCAGTTCGAAAACCAAACACAAACCTTGTCTGGCACCATGATCATCAGCGCGCTCGAGAACAATCCGCGGCACACCTACAAGGTCAGCTCGTTACCTGGGTGTTAATTTCTTAAGGCCAACTTTCATCGTCTTGATTCCTTGACGACTTTGTAATTCTTACCATCAAGATCTTATAAACGCGGGTAACAACGCACTCAAGTTCAACTCCATACGCCACCAACATAATTCTTTCAAATTCCTTTTCTGCATCCTGAAATAATTACTTCTGATACTCCAAAAGAACTTGTGTCGATAGTGTCCTCTGTGGGTGCCTGGGAAGAGTGGGCATTATTATTTAGGTCTTACCCAAACTATCCAATACCGGTCCCAGTTCTGTGGATGTCAATCTATCAGTAGGCATATTTGAATTTTCCGTTAATGATCCTCTGATTTGATCGGACATGAAGCAACAGCTAAACTGCAGGAATATGAAAAATATGGATCCGTTGATACTCGAAATCTATCTGATGAAGTCACTCTTAGTAACTGTCAAGACAGAAGCAACCTATAGATAGTGATTGATTAAGTAGATTCTGACTCTAGCAATCAGGACATTTAGATTGTCTCAACGTCGTTCGCTGATCGCTTTTCTTTTTTAAAACAAGCCCTTGCTTACCGACAATATTACCAGGAGAAATATCGATTCATCCAAATCTTGGAGTCATAGTGATTGATTAGCTGGCCTTAACATTCGGAAAATTTGTTCGTCGCCTGGCCTCCCTACTTTTCTTCTTACGGAATGTATTCCTTTTTAATAATCCCGAAGAAACTGTTAGTGAATATACCATTTTGTCTTCGGCTATCTGTCCTATCAAGCCAGAGTGTTGGATTTTGCTGACTGTCGATGAATGTGGCGAATTCGGGGTCGTAATACATAGCGACATGGTATCGATCAGGCTACGCCTTTCCCTCGCTGCCCAACCGACGGCCGTCCCACCTTCCCAGGTGACGTTTAGGCCATACTTGGCTTCTCCGCTAGTCTGGCGTGTGAATTGTCCTGCTTAAGCCTGGCGCGACGAGATGGAGCATTTGGTAAAATTCGGTTTTGATATCCGAGTCTGCGGTTTATATCCCTTCGGGCTCACGAGCTTTGTGTTATACAGTTATTGCCTCCTGAATAGATACCATTCGATGCTTCCAGATGAGGTTCCATACATTGGTATGTCGAGGCCAAGCAATTCCATGGTTCAATGCATTTGTTACATTCAATCCTGCCTATGAATAAAGACAATCCGTGAGGTGACAATTTACACACTTATCTTTCTGGGTACATATATTTCTCACACTATCGAGCCTACAAAAGACTCGTGGACTATCTTCAGTGATAAAAGTCAGGTGTGAACGGGCACACACACACTTGAAATGGATTGGATTAACAGCTCGGAAGTGCAACAACTTGATCCTATTTTAAGCCATCAATATGCCAACGCTGGCTGGTTTTCCGTTAGATTTTGGAATGGCTGTCGAAGTGTAGCGTGGAAAGACTATATATACTATATGGACCACCGATTCGTATGGAGCGCACAAGCTTCAAAGATTACGGGTAGGTATGCGTATACAAATAATTCATGTTAGGATGTCGCAAAGGGCAAATTACGGATCGAAATGTCAGGGTTCGGGTAATTACTTTTTACGGTGGTACATAGTGCCTACAGAGAACCGCCTAAAAAAATTGAGAATGAAGTCAGCGACTCATATGCAATCTACTCATGGAATGTATTTTAAACTCTCCACAATATTTAGCCATCGAACTCATTAGTATAATTTCAGCCAGATCTATTAATTCGCGACCTATTCTGCGATCGTGGTGTTATTTACTGTGTATGAATAAGTCAGCAGCAACTTCCCCACCCACAGGGACAAATTCGAGGACAGGAACTGACAAACGGAAACGCGATAGTGGGCCTATGTGGTTCAGATCATCAGATTCTAGTTGAGATTTTCGACGCCGTGCATGACATCTCACCCTTCACGAACCTGAGGGGACAAACTTGCAATGCTAAATTGGGCGTAGCTGCGCATGAATGTAATTTTGTTAGTTTGCCGTTCTGCTATTTTTTTCCGCAATGTTTCATTACCGTAGAGCTGCAATATTTTTACGCTTTCCTTATATATTGAGAAGATAAGGCGAGCATTTTACGCATGCACATTGCAGATATAGAACATGTATTGAATTCTCGCCCAAAATAGCGTAGTTGCCGTCCTCGATGGAACGGTATCCGTTCAAAATCATCCCGCCGTGAAAGGGCGTTTGACCGTATCGGACGAGTGGATCGCTGCATCTCATGGGACATGGTTATTACAATTTAGATGAAAGGGCGAACTTGGCAGATACGGATCAATAATTTCCCGACGGTTGACCCGCCATTATGCGCAACAGATCGTAGGGGTATCATCTCCCAGTACTTCGGCATAGTGCAAATTGACCTGCCTGGAAAAACGGCCCTCTTTCTGTACCTAGGTTATCGTCATCCCGGTCCGTATAAACCAAGTCCTTGTCGAAAAAGTCACGTGAGCCAACTTAATAATAAACTCAACCCAAGGCTTTGCGAAGTAGGAAAACCGCACATAACTAACCACGTCCCCGGAAAATATGGCTAAACCTTACTAGCGGCTTATTGCGAATACGCAGATGAAATCTTGACAGTGAGGATGGGGGGTTATGATACTCGGGTCCTCGGTCCGTATTTGCTTCAAAGGGGGTTCCATTGATGCAAGGCTAAACTTCAAAGTTCCTTGATGTTGGCATGTCGGCAACTTTGCCAAAACTTTGCCAAACATACTCGAGACCATCTCACCTCCTCCCCTCCCTGAGATTCGAACGGGCCTGCGGAAACTCCCAGATGCTGGCAGATGCCCATCTTACGGGACAATAACTCCCGTTACTTGAAAACCTGACTTCTGATGGCGCCACATTGGAGCATGGACCTGCGTGTGTTTTTTTTTTGCTTCCGTAGTTCACTATGTCTAGGTTAAACCAAGTAACGCTATTTGAACAGCTGACATTGCTCTATTTTCTGAAGCGTCGCTCATGACGTCGGCACACGTTGAAGCTGGGTTCTCATGAAGATGGAAACATGCGAGAACATCTCATCAGGACAGCAGCATGGGAGACCTTCATGTGCGTTTGGAAGCACAAACGAAAACGACTGCTATCCCTGCCGTGATGTCAAAGTCGACCCTCAATTTCCCTGTAACTCAGTCACTCTGTCGGTAGTAGGTCGCCTAAGCTCGATCGCGCAGAGCTTGTTTAGCAGGCGGCCGTAATTTGCACTCTAGCGTGTGCACTGAGCATAGCATATATATAAGTCCCCCTCAAGCTTCCTCCGCCATATCCAGGTCGACTTCCCACTCTTTTTACCAGGCTCTTCCTATCTGCTCAAGATGCTTCCTCTCACAAATGCCCTTGCTGCTTTTATCGTTATGGGCCTCGCATTTTACACATACCATCGCCACCGCAAAGCTTCCGCGTTACCATTCCCGCCAGGACCGAGGAAGCTACCATTAATTGGAAACCTGCTTGACATGCCACCAAAGTTTCATTGGGTCACGTACGCACAATGGGGAAAAGATTACAGTTCGTTGACGGGACCATCTTCTTTGTGTTTACGCTTAACTTAAGGTTGTGATAAGATAGCGGCATTATCCACCTTAACGTCGCAGGCCTGAATTTAATTATTATTAACTCGGTAAAAGTGGCAGCTGACCTCTTCGAAAAGAAGTCATCAATATATTCCAGTCGGTTCGTAAACCTTCAAATATTTTGCGTTGTTTGAAGAATTAATGTCTCCGCTATCTATACAGCAAGCAAACAACTATGGTCGCAGAATTGTATGCCGTAATTTTGAACTTCGACTAATGATAGCAGTTAACAGGCCTTTCCTCAGAATGGGATGGAAATGGCTTACGTCCTCCATGCCATACGGCGAACCTTGGAAGGAACGTCGCCGTCTCTTTCAAAAACATTTTCACGCAGCCAAAGTCGATGCACACCGCCCTCGAGAGATAGAGTTCGTTCGACGTTTATTACCACAGTTGCTCGAGAATCCTGAAAATTTTCTTGACTTGTCAAGGCAGTAAGTAGAAATTTTCTTCCATAGAATTTCGATAGCTAAGGATTTCAGCATGATTGGAGGTGTCGCTCTATCATTAGCTTATGGCCTAAACATCAAAAAAGAAAACGACCCCTACATCACTCTCTCAGAGCGCGCAATCGCGTCTCTCGGCGAGGCGGCTGTTCCAGGGAAATTCCTCGTGGACTCTTTGCCATTTTTGAAGCATCTCCCTGCGTTCTTCCCAGGCGCTGGGTTCAAGAAAAAGGCGGCGAAATGGCGCAAGCTCCAATCCATGTTCCGAGAAGAACCCTTTGCCGCGACTGTAGATAATATTGTACGCCTCATGTTTTCCTTTCGGAAAATTTCAATTCTAACAGTCAAGGGAAACAGGCAAAAGGCATTGCACGGCCATCATTTACGTCGATGTGTCTTGATATGCTGGATGAAAATAAAGATTCGGAGCATCAGCGGGAAGTGATCAAAGATGTGGCAGCCATTTTCTTTGCGGGTGATTGAATCGCACCTCAGGCTCGATGATTGGGCAGCTCACTATTTTTGCGTTACAGCCGGCTCAGATACAACAATTTCAGCAATTCATACTTTCTTTCTCGCCATGCTTGCATATCCAAATGTGCAAGCCAAAGTTCATCAAGAACTCGATGAAGTTGTTGGTCGAGGAAGACTGCCTGATTTCGGTGACGAGCAGCGTATGCCCTATCTAAATGCGGTGATCAAAGAAGTATTGCGGTTCGTTGGGTAGTCCCCATTCAATTGAATTCCAAGCTTATTTGGGAGGTAATTTTCTAGATGGCAGCCCGCGACCCCCATTGGTGCGTGTAACATACATTCAGCAGGAATTCGTTGACTAGACGGCATTCTTCTATCAGCGGTGCCGCATTATGCGAGCGAGGACGATACGTACGATGGATATCATATCCCCGCAGGCTCGGTGGTAATAGGTAACGTTTGGTGAGTAGTTACAGGTCCCTTTGAACACGTCGGTTTCCTGATGCATATCACTCTCCACTCTGTAGGGCCATGCAGCATGACGAGGAAGATTATCCCGATCCATTCGAGTTCAAACCTGAGCGATATTTCAAAGATGGAAAGCTCAACCCTGAAGTACGAGATCCTTTAAATGTTGCATTTGGATTTGGGCGAAGGTAACTTGCTCTGATCACCCTGAAATTTCTGCTCAAATAAATCAACTGCCTAGAACATGCCCAGGAAGCCATATTGCCCTTTCTATATTATTCATTCTGTCCTCGTCATTTTTGAGCGTCTTCAAAATCTCCAAAGCGCTTGATGAAGATGGAAGCCCAATTGAACCGACCGTAAAATATATGCCAGGATTGATCTGGTATGTTATTTATGCGTATTATTTCAAACGTTAACAGCCACTCAATAACCTCTTGACAGTCATCCTGTCCCTTTCAAATGCACGATCAAACCCAGATCTCCGGACGCTGAAACTTTGATACGATCTTTTGCTGATCAGGCACATTAGTGAGTCCATGGGTAGAGCTCTTTGCACGTTTGTTGCTCCGAAGGTCCATGAATCATGTGGTTCATGCCTGTCATGCTTCGGAATGTTCCCTTGAGAAGGTTGATTTGGTAAATCATTGTAGAACAACTTGTAGATGATAAACAGGGACCCTTTCTTCTCTTCTCTGCACGCGATGCTGATGTTTGCCTACGTCTTCTCTCATTGTACTATATTGTTTCAGACTCTTTACGTACTGAGGACCGTTATATTTGTATTCCAAAACCGAATCAGAAAACTTGCAGCTGTATTGATAAAGTAACACCGAGTGACTGGCGACTGTCGCCCATTAACCACATTGTTAATGCTGTAACCAGTCTAAAAATGAATCTGCTCGGTGGAGCGTTCTTTAGCCCAGATGGCTGCTCGTCTGCCCAGTCATCAAGGGATTCGTTCCCTACGATTTGATGCTAAGATACCTGAATACAATTGTAGAATTATTGGAAGTGATGAGAAAAAGTACATGATCAGGTCTACATTTAAGTGTATGTCAAACAGGAAGTAGAATTAAAACACTGAACGCAGGCGCCACCACCGCGGGACGAAAGCCGAAATGTTCGAACCAGCCAACACCAAATTTTGTTCCAAACTAATGGAAGCCCGCGACCGCTGCCTCTAAAGCTTGCTCCACATCTTTCACTAGGTCTTCCTCTTCTTCCACACC
Organism: Cystoderma amianthinum; assembly: GCA_036936965.1. Classification (NCBI taxonomy): domain Eukaryota; kingdom Fungi; phylum Basidiomycota; class Agaricomycetes; order Agaricales; family Squamanitaceae; genus Cystoderma; species Cystoderma amianthinum. The sequence continues at coordinate 26,671 of JASFDA010000064.1, forward strand.
CACGGACAGTCGCACAAGGTTAGGGCCAATACCCAGTAGTGACCTCTCTGCTTCAGGGATGCTACCATGCGTCATCTGAGCGGGATGCTCAGCCAGACTCTCCACGCCACCAAGAGACTCTGCAAGGGTGAACAGCCTTGTCGACGTCAAAAACTTCTCAGCCTCCTTTAAACCGCCCTTGATCCTGAACGAAATCATACCACCGTAAGGGAAGCCCTCCCCTGCCCGTAGGCCAAGGCTGTCCACAAACTTCCGTGCATGCGGAGAAAGGGTGGCGTATGCAAGTTTGTTGCGTGGGTGCGACGCAAGTCCAGGATAGATAACCTCCTCAACATATGGAGAACGCTCTAGCACCTTAGCCACGGCAAGAGCATTCGTACCATGGGCTTTCATTCGCAGGTGTAACGTTTTGGCACCTCGTTGGGCCAGCCAAGAGTCGTAAGCGCTGGGAACTGCACCTATCGCGTTTTGAAGGAAACGTAATTTCTCAGAGAGGGCAGCATGGTGAGAAGGTAGGATGAGTGCACCCATTACGACATCAGAATGACCATTGATGTATTTTGTAAGACTGTGCATGACGATATCGGCGCCAAGGAGAAGAGGAGATGAGTAGAATGGTGAGAGGAAGGTGTTGTCGACGAGGACATGAGGAGAAGAAGGATGTGAGTGCGCTAGCGAGGAAATGCGAGCAATATCAATTAGTCGGAGAGTGGGGTTGGTAGGGGACTCTATCCAGATAAGCTATTTTTTTGTGAAGTTAGTAAGATATCTCACAATATTAACACCGACTGACCTTCGTATTTGAGCGAATTGATGAGATGATGGTTTCGTCGTCTACTTTCTCTAGATCTAAAAAAGTTGTCTCAAGGCCTTGATTCTCCGCTGCTACACGATTCATGTATCGGAAAGTACCACCGTAAACATCATTCACGCTGATAATATGAGCATTGGGTCCTAAAGACTGCAAGACAGTGGCGGTTGTCGCTGAACCAGATGAAAAGGCGAGGCCGTATGTACCGCCAGATTCTAGCGATGCAAGGGTGGCTTCCAAGGCATTTCTATTTGGGTTTCCTGATCGCGAATATTCGAACCCCTACAATGAAAGACATCAGTTATGCACGTCGCAGAAAACAATGTGGAACGAAAAGGAAGAATGGTTTAAGAGACAAGACAATGAGAAACAATGTGATTCTATCAGGATCAAATGGGCCGAAGTTCCTGACTGCAAAACAGACGCCGTTCCCGGTGAGGAAACAGATTCATTTTGAACTGGAGATTCCCTTGATGATGAGTACCCCCAGTATAAACATCAGTCGGGATGGCTCCCGTTGACGAAGGGGGAAACGCCATTAACCAACAGAGTCGACATCGAGAAAGCGTTGCACGAAAATAAAGCATCGGGCCGCAGATTCGAATATATACACACCTTGTGAATGCCAATACCATTCTGTTTATATGTCGTGCTGAGCGATATAGCTGGAATCACGGCTCCCGTTTCTTCGCTAGGGTCTGACCCAACATGGATGGCCCGTGTTCCGAATCCATCTATAGGTTTCTTTGTGGCTGATACACCGTTAGAGTGATGAAAACCGTTTGATGTTGGGCTGGTAATGTCAAGAGCAGGAGACATGAGAAAGGATTTATTGAGAGGAGGTTAGGAAATGGGTTATGCGATGAACTGTAAGGGCCTTTTATATAAAAAGGATAAAACATCGCAAGTGCTGAATAAAATTGCAACCGATGGCGAGCTCGCTGACGAAAGATAGATCACGTGGCTGACTCATTATCAGGTTTGCCAGGACTTGTCAGGGGCTTTCCCGCTTCATTACGTTTCTTTCCTTTTAGAAGTATCTGGTGCGCACTACGGACCTCGAAAATTTCAGAAAACAAATCAGCTGGTCGCTGTAATGAAGTTGCCCAAACGTAAACGATGTAAGTTGCCTTGAGTCTGGAGTTGAACAATAAATTTTTTCTTCGGAGCTTCAGTTCTGAGTTAACGTTGCGCTACCTTCGGATGATTCGGTGTTCTTTCCGGGCTGGTTCTCTACTTTTATACCTCTTAGGCTTCTCCGTCTCAGCACTGCGCTTTCTAAGCATTCGGACTCGTCATCATCTGGCTCATGAATTGCGCATTATGACAAGGGCGCTAAAATGGGTCCCAGTTAACTTAATACCTCGAGTCGCCCAGGATCCTTTTTTCACCATCTTATTCGTGGCCAACCCATTTTTGGACGCGATGGGCGTTCACACGTCCGACTTTAATCCATCCTGTAGCTCCGATATCCATATATACTAGCTTCAATTCGTGAGTTTGTTGCGTTTCATCCTTCAGACAGCTGACCTTCATATTGAGGGTGCGAAGGCTCACTGATACTCATGCCGTCGATTGGCAGGGTTGAATCGAAGCTTCAGGCCCGGTTTTTTTGGGGTTCCAATAACTCATTGCCTGATTTCCAAGATAGAAGGCGTCTGAAAATCTCTACTCAAATAGAGCGTAGATGCCCTGCCAAGATAGAACACCGGGGAAGTACACTAAACACCTCTTTTAACCATTAATATTACATGAGTGTGTCTTAATAAAAATATGAAATGAATGATGACCTAGATATTCTAAGTGAAATAAGTAGATCCACAAGACTGAAGGGCAGGGTTTCATTAAAGATTATACTCGAACCAAGCAGACCGATCGCCTAACCCCGGCTTTTCCTCACTTCTCGTCATACGTTCCCTGATGATGCGCTTCTTCTTATTCTGGTCCCATAGATAGTACGTGTTCATGAGAGATACGACCACCATTATGATGGAAAAGATAAGCAGCACAATTGTAGCCTTGGTGTAGCGCGGGGCAGGGGAAAGCGAACCGAGCAGCCACGTGGCGAGGATACCACCGGAATTGGTCATAATGAACCCAATAGCAATGGCCGTTGCCCTGCGTGTGTGAGGAGCGGCATTGTTTGCACTCCAAGTAGATAGCGTTGGCGCTGCGAGGTAAGTCCCGGGGATAGATAGGAAAAGACTGCCATATTGAATATGATGATTCTTTGAGCCTAGGGATCAAAGATGTGCATGAGGACCGACGTCATGTGGCGCCTTTCGAAGGGTTCGGACACTGAGGATAAAGTTTTAACTTACCGAGGAACATCCCAAAGCCGACGACGCAAAGTAGGGATGCAAAAGTGGAGACGAATCCGCGGCAATGATAGCGATCAGATATGTAAGCGAATACCATCGTCACTATTTGGATGGGAGTAAGAACAAGATCGAGAAAGAAAGGATGAAAGCTTACAGACAAATGCCACGGCGAAAGGAGGTACGGACATCAGCTGTGCACGGGATGCCGTATAACCAATACTTTGAACGATGGAAGGGGCGAAGCTAGATATAATCATGAATGAGCAATTAATATCAGGGCATCTTTAACAGACATACTAGGCAAGTGCGTAGAGAACCGTCCCTGAGAACGAGTGAGAAGGATGGGGGTATGATCGAAATGTGCAATACTCACCTGCGCAGAAAAAGATAATTGCAAGCATCCACACTTGAGGCAGCAGGAACGCTTGGCCAACTTCCCTCCAACTAAAATTGTCTACATTTTCATCACGTCCAGCAGACCCATCCTCCTTCAACTTGGCCATGACATAGGCTTTTTCTTGGTCATTGAAGAAACGGGCATGCGCCGGAGAACGGGGGAGTAAAAGGAATGTGAGAGCGCCAAACAAAACAGTGAAAAGACCCTCAAGAATGAAAATCCAGGCCCATCCAGGTCGATTGCCAATTCCATTCATGTTGATGATGCCAAACGCAAGGAGGCCGGAGAATGCCCCGGATATAGATGCAGCGGAGAAGAATGCAGAAATTCTGCAAAGAAACCGCTTAGCATTAGCAAAACGTTATAGAAGAGTCCTTCGTTTAGCTTTACCTCCATTGTAGTTGTTGACGAGGATAAAAGAGAGACAGGTACAAGACGAGGCCGGGAAATACACCGCCTGTGACAACGATTACAAGTTCAAAATCAAGTCGTCCCAATAATAAACAAATCACGCACCCTCGAGAAGCCCAAGGAAGAAGCGACATGCCAGGAGACCGTGATAATTATGTACAACACCTTGCAGTGTCGTGACCACTCCCCAGAGCGTCAACATCGTGGGCAACATCAAGTTAGGTCCAACGGCCTAGTCAGAGCGCTTAGCAAAGCGAAAAAAAAAGGATATATTTGGATCCACCTTGAGCAACAGGTTAGACGGTAGCTCGGCAGCGATGTAAGGGACATAGGTGACTGTCAACGCAATGCTGTATTGCTTGTTGGACATTTTCAAATCTTTCAGCAATCCAGCCACCTTGGCATTACCGAGATTTGTACGATCCTTCAGCCCAGAGTCCGTTAAAAAGTTTTACAGTGAAATCGTACGACAACTTACGAGGAAAGACAGGAAGTAGAAAGTAGCTACGACAGGCAAAATCCACCAGTCGAGCTTCCGCCAAACGCGTCTTTCCAAAGCTTCATTCACCACAACTGCAGGCGACTGGCTTCGATCACTGTCAGAGTCAACATGTTTCTCTGTATCAAAAGATGAAGCCATTGATGAGCCTCTAGTTCGGTGGCAGAGAAAAGAGAGAGACACAACGGCACGAACGAATCATCGCATCAGATTTAAAGGATTCATATAGAAGCGAACCCTTGCGGAGCTCAGAAGGAGGATAGACATGAAGCTTCTCTGTTTGCTTGTTGTCATTTGCCACAACTGCATGGAGGTTAGAAGCGCAATTCGGCTGCTCTCCCAGGCACCCGATCATGTGTGAACACAACCAAACATAACACAACTTGAACGAACGACCCGTTGCTAACTTACAAGTTCAACCATCGAACATGTGAGTTTCGGTCGGTTTGTGTTCCTTAGCGCATGGATTAGTTTGAAATAGAGAGCGCATATCTGCCAGTCCAGTAAATCAGGACATAAGCAATAGGCGAGCCGAGACTTCCCTTGGTAATGATTCATTCGGCCTGCGCCGATGGTATTTGTACCCCACATGGCTCAGGATCTCCAGGACATTGTTAAATATAATCTCTCAAGAAGCACCTTTCTAATCTTTTTTGGTTCAAATTTATATATTTAGGCATTTAACTTTTCATTAAGGCACCTACCGCCCTTACTGGCTCTGGCCCGCCTTTATTTTTCAATTTTCTTGCTGAGAATCACGAATAGAAGTGCCTATGTTATACCGGCATCCTGGGCAGAAATCAGGGTAATGCCACATATCTTGACAACACATGCGACCAGTCCCAGACAAAAATTTTCCCCAGCGGAAATAACGGAATTTCAAGAACTGCCGACTTTGTTGATCACATCAATCCATATGAATTATATTCTGCCGACAGAACGTCTGATATTCCCAACAAATATGAAGGGTGATGGCCAAATATCATTTGCAAAGTATGCAATGAGAGGCTAGCCTACCTACGTGGCTCTGCCCATATTGCATGAATGATGCGAGTACAGATTGTGAATCCAATGTTCTTGCCTAAGGAGCACTTTGTCGTCGGAGCCACAACATCGGTAGCTTTTACGCAGCCCCACAAACGCATGCTACCATCTTTCCGCGGCAATCACATGTTCGGACTTCAGCAATGAACCGGTTAACGGCGCCCCGACCACAAACATATTTACTCTCAAATAATAGGTATGTAAATCAAATGGGGGTATATCATTGTGGATGTGTAATATATACGCTTGTGAAATCTTCTTGTTTTCGTTATGCCAACTGTTATACAAATGACCCAGGTATATCGTCCCAGAGAATAATAATCAATAGATATGAAGTGAATAGCCCATACAAAACCGCATGCAAAGATGATCAGAGCAACCGGTACAATTCTCACTGCCAAGTAGACACAGGGTCAACGGCGGGAACAGCACCTTGTACATCGCTTGTCTCTTTTTTGTTCGCTGCGTTAAACTCCACGTCGTCCCCTCTCCGAGGAAGCGTAGATTGTGTGGAGTCTAATTCAAAATGCCCCGTTGAGTATTGTTCTGTTGTTACCTTCATGGTTCAAGAGGTTAGTTGTAAGTAATTTTGAGAGCGTAGGAATGCTACCATTGGAGGGGTACGGAATTTGGTCGTTGAGTAAGCTCCAACCTAAAATATGATCTCAGCACCGTCCTATGATAGAGCAAGCAATCGCTCACATCTCCCCGACTTCCAGACGACTGCTCGCCAAATAATACGTTATGTGTGGCATTACCATTGGCCAGATTACCCCACCCTGCGCGAGCATTGAGGGTTGAGATCAAGGCATTCGTATAAAGCTTCGAAAGCGCAAAGTCCCATACAAAGTTTCTGGATAAAAAGGTCAGATCGCCACCTAGATGTTATTGATGATCCCGTACAGAGTGGTGTGCTACATTGAAAAGGTCGTATAAGAAACTCAAGCAAACCGCAATCGACTACTAGACTCACCGGTAACACTAAGAAGCAAACAACGTCTAATATTGCGAAAATAGCTGTTATTAAGCCCGTCTGTACTGTTAATCGGATTATCTTGTTAATTGCATTGTCTGTGCTTGAAAATCCAGTTTTGCGACGCGACTAGGAGTCGTTAAGTAAGTTAAAATGGTGATAGTAGCCTTCGACTAACTAAGCTGATAGTGAGGGAGACCGTGATGATGACATCTGCAATTGCAGAGGCCAAGAGCCATGTGAGTGCTGGCCAGTGGAGCTCAGGCTTGCGTGCATATCGTCTCACAGCCGTAACAGTTTGAGTGAGCCATATTCCACCACCTAAATTATAGAATTAAGAACGCCCGCTACAAATTTAAAGACAATTTAAACATACCCAATGATATTAACGCAAACCCGCAAATGACGGCTGATAACCATTTAATACCACTAATTATCCTGATTCGCCAAGCAATGAACATTTGAATAGGAGTCGAGATAATAACCTAGGAAAAAATCAGGGTGTTACAGAAGAAAAAAGTATTATATGTCGGCTCACAGTCATGATTGGGTCTGATGTTATAGCGAGTACGTTAATGTTTAATATGGACAGGCAGAAGCTCACGTACCCGCAGACAACACTAGATAAAGAGGTTTAATTAGTCAAAGAAAGCGAAAATATGTTGTTTGTCGTACAGATGGGAAAAAACGTGGTTGCTTCGGGAGTGGCTGCCATTACGCTACATGTCAGCTTAAGACTGAAACCATGGTTGTATCGACAGACCGTATTCGAGAATCAAGGGCTGATACATCATTCCTATATCCATCGCTGTGTTTATCGTTTCTGCAACTAGCAGGAAAGCGATCTGGGCGTTGTGAGCTTTGTCGTAGCAAAGCGGCGGACATTAAGATAAGACCCACAAAGAAACGGATCCAAAGATCATCTCTATTAGGGCAGTCAGACCGTACAATTCACAGCATCTGAAATCGGCTCACTTTTTGTAAGTCTGGAAGTAGATGAAAACCTGAAGTGTTGGGGTACAACGTCAGGGTTACGAATAATGGTCCAGACTAGATCCACAAACCTGTACTACCATAACCTATAAGTAATCAGCATCAACACATTCCCAAACCCATGCGCATGATGGTACTTACTCCATAGAGAATCGCATTCATAAAGGCCCCTGCAGAGAATGTTTACAAGAAGCTAAGCAGTCACATTCATTTACATACCAATGAGCATGGGCCCAAATCTTCACGTCATTCAGCAAATAATGTCCTTTTAGATAGCTAAACTCGACGTACAAGAGTTCCACAGACGGCATGATAGAAAATGATGGGGACGACTCGAGGCTAGGGCTTCAGGAGCACTGTCAACTTGAGACTATAAGCGATACCAAATCAACCTCCAAGTCGGTTCTGCCTCGGTGTACCCCAGAATAGGATCAAGAAATGACAGAGAAGAGGAGCTATGTATGTTCAGAGTCTTCGCCCCAGAGCGAGGGACATTCGTCGTAGGAAGAAAGCAACCACATTGGTGCTTCTTCAAATCAGGCGGAAAGTTCCTGTATGGACACGCTGAGGCGAGCTTCGAAAATAGCTGTTCATCATATCAGTCAATCAACTCCGACATGCTGCTCAGCGACATTGTTGGTTCCCCTGGAACTGGTTTCCCTTTCAGGTCATACTCCTACTGCACTTGCATGGAAGCTAAACTCTCAACGTCGAACGAGTTCGAGATGTACATAGATGTGTTGCAAATGTTGAGCGTTGTGCGGAAACGATTTGATGAGATCAGAACGCCTCAAAGTTCATCAGGAGCTTCCGAGATGCCGATTTGTACGCTGTGTACGGAACATTTGTGTAATGAACAAATATAGATAGACCCCGAGCTCAAAACACTAAATGTGATCCATCTAGACTCAAGTTTGAATGTTGAACGTTGACGTCGACCTCGTACCTTTGGATGGCACACATTTCACACGTCTTTGACTACAAAAGCTAAAAACAATACTATATTGTGGCTTTTTATGTAATCAAATTCTGACAACTTTTCTCTAACCAGCCTGTTACTTGTTGGTAATTATAAAGACGAAGAACGTTAAATTTATTATAGAGCAAGGATTGGCCGATCCATGTGATCAAAGGCAGTTTTTCTAAGCAGTTGAATGCTCTTGTATAAATAAATGAGTTGATCATTGCTTCCGTGTGCATCTAGTCTGTCAAACCGGAAACATATATAAAAACAGGCTGATACGCAGCACGAAGCGTGTGAACCAGCGTACGCTACTCAGCGTAGAAATCAAGCAAATCTCAGAGCGGGAAACACCAAATTAAATTTTAGATGCAGCCCATGTGTACAGTAGGTCTCGGTGAAAGAACGTTCGGGCCCGCATGACAAATGTGTTAAAGCACCGTGATCTATACTTAGTATTTACATCATTGCGTCTCACGGATACGAGGCATGGGATCCTCCACAGTCTCAACGATCTATGTCAAATGTCAACACCAAGTCGCACACTACATGACGTTACCCACCTTCGTAACCGTGATACCATACTCAAGGTCTCCGCGAGGTGGATACGATGCAGAGGGGTCAAAATATTTAGCGTGATGAGGGTCCATTTCAAAGACTGACGATGAATGCTAGACCAAATGTTAGCCCTCAACCAGCGGGAATCTCTGAGATTTTCTTACAGTGTGATGTTGGCTGGCCTCCATAAATGCTTCGGGCTAAATATTTGAGCTATTAGTGGCATGATCCGAGGTGGCAATAGTTATTTACCAAGCGTCGACCAGCACCCGATGAGGTAATGACATTGCGAGAATTATAAGCCAATTCGTTGATGCCCACCCGGGCATTCAATGTGGATAGTAAGCAGTTAGCATAAAGTTTCGAAAGGGCCAAATCCCAAAGGAAATTCCTGTGTACCGTCATGAGAACGGGAGTGTAAGGTGCAAAATATGTACGAACACGGCCGTATGCTATTCAAAGCATCCAGATAAATTAACTTGTGGCTTACAGTCAAATTAAGGTCGTACAACATACCGGAAGGGCTAGACGTTATTCGTTCAGCTTTAAATACATCTTGGAAGAAGAACTCGACTTACTCATGAAAAACACAACATCTCCAACGGCGAAAAAAGCTCTACAGTTAGACAGTTAAAGATAGTTCGACAGCAAGTAAATGAGTCGTACGTCAACATGCCTGTCTGTACAGTCACTATATATTCACCTGTCAACGATGGTTTCTGTCATTTCAAACGAGGCTTACTTCGAATTATTTTTGAGATTGCATCATCAGTTGCAACGAATCCAGTTTTCTTCTTTAGCTAGAGCAAAGAGGATAAATAAGCATGTAATTTACGACAGGAGTCCGACTTACTAGGGTGACAACAAGAACAACAGTGATTAAGATATCGGATATGCATGCAGCCAAAAACCAAACCAGTGCTGGCAAATGCAGCTCCGGCTTTTTAGCGAATAACTTGACTTGGACGATTCGAACGGTGGTCCAAACTCCACCACCTGGAAAATGTTCAAAGGGTCTTCGCCTACATCATAGAATCTCCAATTACCCATAGAAACGAATGAGAAAAACGCAACGATAAGCGCAATAGTAGTCATCTTTGTCAGCTTCTTTATTCTCCATGCAAAAAACAATTGAATGGGGGTTGAGACAGCAACCTACTATGTATGCGTTAGTTCATGATAGCATATCAAAGATAGCTACTTGCGATAACAATAGGTTCTGGTCATCGTTGGTCAGTTAATTGGAAATATAAATTTGTCTTTATTAACTCCACCTGCAGCAAACACTAAAAGTTTCATGGGTAAACATCATCGACAATTTGTAATGGGTAGAACGCACTCGTCGGAAAGAGCTTTGTCGCCTCTGCTCTGCCTGTAGAGACATCAGAGGTGATTTATAGCCAAGATGAAAAAACTCACCAAAATTTAAGATCAACGGTTGATACATCATGGCCATATCGCAGCCAGTATTAAGCGTCTCGATAAGGAACAGATATAGAACCTATCATCACCCTTCGAGGCAGCACTATAGAAGGCACTTAGAATCCACTTACAAGATACTTGATCCAGAGAGTATCGCTGTGAGTTTCAATCAATCATTATCCTTCTCGCCTGATAGATTATGACACGAACTTCTTGTATGTTTGATAGTAATAGTATGTCTTTTGACGCAGCGTCAATTGTTAGAAGCGGCGAAGCTAGAATACTCACCTGCACTATCAATATCTAGTAGCAAGTTATTCAGTCCACATATATTTGCCATATACATTATCGCTCACTCCGTAGAGGATCATATTAATAAACACTCCGATTAGCATGGGGCCAAATCTATAGTATCTGAGCGTTGAATCCAATGTGACGAAATGACGAACGTACGAGAGTTGGATATTTGGAGGGGCCATTGGTACCAGCGGAGTCGCTGACATGGTGAGTGATTGAGGGAAGCCTCTTCACAGACGAAGACGATTCGGCAGCAGGTAGGTGATTGGCTCACTGCTGGAGAGTTATTTAAGAATGTAGCAAAGTGGGAAACCAAACTGGGTCACTCACCACATGGCCGGATGAATTGAAACGCTTCTTCTCTCTTGGTCACACGCAAACGGTAAACGCCTGTATACTCTTTGCCAATCCTTCATTGAGCATGTGGTACATTCAATTTGATTGACTACCGAAATGGGCATGATCTAGGACTCGGAGTTGAACTTGCCGTTGGATCTGACAGAATCGGTAAAAGGGGATGTAATACCCAGGTCCAGGACTCCATGATTGATCATAAAATGCATCACTTCGGTCTTGGCTTCAGAGACGCACGAAAATGAAAAGAACTCTTTTTCAAGAGGCGTTCCTATTGACATTGTCATGACAATTTGTTCGTATTTAGCAGCAGCTTCGAATATTTCAATTTCGGCTCCGGTTCAACCGGTTTTATCTATGAGAATTTTAAGCAGCCGATAATTATAAGTGAACATGGTTACGCCGTATTTATTTCCCGCTTGTGAGTCGTATGGCTTCATTATTTCGAATAATCCAAAAGGACTTAATTGGCGTGCACATGTCACATTGGAAGATTGCTGACCTACCAGTCTGTTTTGTCACAACCATACTAAGTTGAACTAAGTATTCAAAGTCCTTCCAGATACAGTGATTCGCAAAATTGCTACAAGAGCTCAGCAATGGACCTGAACACAATGAAAGTTTGAAAGTTTCTGCATATTTGATACTTACGTCGCGCGAAATCTGCTTCCATGATTGATCTCAAAATTATAGGATATACTCTGACTTTCAAGATGGAATTTTGATCCGATTTTACTGCCATGCTATTTCCATGATTATCGACAATTAAGATTTCCTTCATGCTGTGAAACAATTGATTAAATAAAACGAGGTCAGTTGTATGGGATTATACGGCGCATACCTACTGAGTCTCCCGCACTTGCAAAGGATCCTCGGTGGTCTCAACAACCTAAGTATATTTAGAATCACTTCAGCTAGCTTGGAAACACCGCAAGGTATCGTTCACCTTGGTTACTGTGATACCATACTCAACATCTCTGCGGGGAGGATAGGAAGTCGTTTCGCCAAGTGACTTTGAGCTTTGTGATTCGTATTCAAACGCCGACGTAAACTGTTGGCAACAGCTAGTTAGCGACTTATAGTCAAAGCGTAACATTTAGTGTACATTACGCTGGCCTCCTTCAGCACTGCCCGCTTCCGGCTAAGGATTATGAAGATTTAAACCTAAGGATGAAAGTAGCGGAAACGTACAGAGCGAAGATTTCCTTTTGAGAATATCACGTTGCGTCTTGAATCGCGGGCTATCTCATTTATTTCCATTCGGGCGTTGAGCGTTGATAAGAGGCAATTAGAGTATATTTTAGAAAGTGCTAGATCCCAAAGGAAGTTCCTATAATTCTTGGGTAGTGGAAAATCCTTGAAAACGAGGTTGAAACTAACAATGCAGTGTGCTGCAATCGGCCAAGGGTCAATGGACATTTGTAACTAAATAAACATTGGCACGGACAGGCAGCGCTGAATGGATATGGTCTATATATCAGTGAGTACAATCAAATGCCTAGTGCAACTCACTCATAAAAAAAACAACATCTCCAACAGCAAAAAAGGCCCTAGAAACAAGAATGGTAAGTTTAACGATTTGCCGCAAATAATCGTAAGTACGTGAGCATGCCCGTTTGCACAGTCACTAATATCATGACATTAATTGCGTGCTAAAGGAAAGAGGTATTAACTTGCTTCGAATAATCTTAGATATAGCATCGTCTGTGCTAAGAAACCCAGTTTTCTTCTTTGACTGAACATGCCAAAGGATAAATTAGCTTTCTAAAAGTTCGAAGGAAAATCAAGGCGTGACATACAAGAGAACGGACGAGCACCATGGTGATAAGGATGTCGGATACACATGCTGCTAAGAACCAAACTAACGCTGGCCAATGCAACTCTGGCTTTTTCGCGAACAACTTTATCTGGACAATTCTCACTGTTGTCCATACGCCCCCACCTAGGATAAATCAGCATGCAACCTCACAAACGATCTCCAAACTACTTACCTAATGAAACGAGTGAGAAAAACGAAATGATCAATGATATTATGGTCATCTTCGTTAGCTTCTTGATTCTCCAAGCGAAAAACAGTTGTATCGGCGTTGATACGGCAACCTATGTCGTTGTCTTTTTGTTGTTATTTATGAGTAAAATGGTGCACATACAATTACAATAGGCTCTACACAAATAAGTTCTTGAGAAAGGCTTTTTAGACCGGAATAAATATGTACCAGTACCTGCTGCGAACACTGCATAGTTGTTCAGTAATTGAAGGGCCACACCAATTATATTATCTCACTTGTGGGAAACACCTTCGTCGTGTTCTCTTGACCTATCCACACAAATTAATGAAGCCCATATTCGGAGAGAAGAAGATGTTGCACCAAAATTGAGAATCAGCGGCTGATACATCATCGCCATGTCGCAGCCTGAATTCAGTGTCTCCACGACAAATAAGTACAACACCTATACACGTCATAGGGTCATTTCAGGGGGTATTCACCCAAGCTTTATGTACTGACCAGGTACTTGATCCATGGTGTATCACTGTCGGCCCAAAAGTTAAAGTTGAGGCAAACTGGGAAGACAAAACACGCACCGCTTGTATGTACGATAGTAGCTGTACGTCTTCAATTGGATTTGCAATAAGCCCCGGGTAAATTCACCAAAAGTTGATTCGTATCACTAACCTGCATAATCAAGATCTGGTACACAGAACATTAGATGTCAAATATTAGGATATTAAAGGACACCAACCCCGTAAAGTATCATGTTCATAAACACTCCAATGAGCATAGGCCCAAATCTACTATCATCTTGAGAAGTGGAAGACATTCTCATTAATTTCAGCGTACGAAAGCGTAACGTTCGGAGGCGCTGTTGGCGTTGTGGATGAAGTAGTGGCCATGGTGAATGAGCGGTAAGGGGCGTAACTGTATGAAGACCGCTTGGTTTTAAACGTTTATATCGAGGGGCAGGCCGTGATTCATTGTTGAAGAAAAAGGAAGCAGCTCATGCTCTCGGATCCATACCCTTAGAAGAACTTAAAATAGCCATATTTGACTCCTCCCCTACTAGCCTGATGACCGCCCTTTGCAAGTCTTTTGTTCCTACCCCGTTAAAGTTTCTTCACAGTGACATTAGTAAGCGCTGAATATTGAATCACTGATGAAATATGCTAGTAAGAGGTGTGAAACAGATTACGTTGAAGGACTCTGAAGGTTTAATCAGGTGAAAGTAGATCGCAGCTGTGAACGTCATGAGTTGATTTGTTTGTACCTGTTTATATAGCTACATTGAGATGCTTCGGCTGTCGTGCATATGAAGGATCTCACCCTTATCCCTAGACTCTTATTATCCTTTTCAAGTGTACTCTTTTTCTTGTTTGGCTGTCAAGTATTTCACCGGGAATAATAATCAATCAACTTGAGGACAGTACCTTATTGGCAACAATCTTAACTGAGGCTTTGCTGAGCTCTCTCCATAACTTTTACCTGGCATAGGTTCTTGATGCTATTCCGATAAGATTATACTCCACAGTACGGATAAAGCTATTCAAAACTCCTTTGTCAAGGATGGAGGTTTAGGATTGAGAAAGTCCCCTCTTATTTGACTCCGCACGACTCTGATTTCAGTTAGGCGACAGACAAATGTCTAGGTACCAGCCCTTTATCTTCTTAACGTCACTACCACGGCAGACTAACGGTTGGTACGGATACATATCACCTCAAAAATCTTTATTGATCTCTGAGTAAACAAGAATTTTAATTTCAAAGGTCTTGTGGACGCAAACCTGAAGTATATCACAAAACGCGAGACCAATTGCCTAATTCGGGGCATTCATCAAAGCCGGGGATTCAAACAGGCCTTATCGTTTATTCCTCATGGCTTCAGTTTAAGCTCAACAACCATCCATTTTCTCTCTTCGTACGCGTTGCAGATTTTATTTCTTCATATTCATGCGGCCTTGCTAGCGTTCTACGCATCACCTGCAGGATTAATACTCAGCAGAACATTTGAGTTGATCCGTCTAGGATTTAACGCTGATAAGGTATGTAGACTTTAGTTATGTAAAAGCTTGAATTACATGAGCTTCAAGCTCCAGTTTTCAGGGTTTCAAAGTAGTGCGAAAGTTATTGCTGGTACGGCGGTTTTACATACTCGATAGCTTAAATATGTACTCAAACAGGGTTTTCTGGTTTTACAAAATTTTTATTCTGCAATCATAAGCACAGTTTTGTCCATTCATTCAAAAATTTACTTCATAATTGGAATCAAGGGAGATTGGATTGCTACTTGTCTCGTAACGATTAAACACTGTAGGCTGCAATGGCAGCCGCAAAGGCCGAATCAAGGCTGTTCTTGATATTAACGCCTGGAGTCAAAAGGGCCGACTGTATTTGATAGAGTCAGAAGCGCTTCAATTGACATTGAATGTGTGTCCTTACCGGAGCGACGTTAAGTAAAGCATTTTCCAAGCCAGTGTTGCTCGCATTGAGACTCTGTAAGGTCTGCAAAATAAAAGTAGAGGCAGAAGGGACACCGCTGAAGGCTGCCTTTTTCGCCACGATAACGTTAAGAGAGTTAATAGTGGTTGGTTGTATTGCTGAAACCTGGTTAAATAACTCTTGAGCATCGGGCGCGACAGTTGCGGCGTCCAGACCCTATACTTGCCCATGTCAAGGACACAATAGTCAAAAGCTATGAATCACCCTTACCTCTAAGAGGCCAGTAACTGCGTTTAAAGTGGCGCTGATAGAGTTCCCATTTGACATCAACAACTGTTGAATAATGGTGTTTATTGAAATGCCAGAATAAATGAAATAGAACTTACAGCCGCGTTAATGATTGATATTTGTCCACCGGGAGGAATTGCGTTTACCTGGTTATTTACAGTGTTCACTTGACCGGCAATATTAGCAATTTCAGACACGACATCGTCAATAACAGCCGACAAGCCAGGGGTAGCGAGCGACGCAAGCAGAAGCAAGAAAGTGGAAGTGAGCTGAACCATGTTGGATGCTAGGTTGAGTGTTTATTGGCTATGTTCAAATTCCTTCGCCTTGACCGTTTATATAGGCGCAGTTGTTTTTTGTAATCAAACCATCGACAATTCCAGTGGAGCACGCTGCTGCACGTTCAACCCTCAAAGTCCGAAGACGACAGGTGTTATACTCCTGAACGGTGAACATATCTACTTTTGTTCATATTCGAGTGGACATGTGTGTGT
>JASFDA010000065.1:8020-23739 GCA_036936965.1 Cystoderma amianthinum
ACGGAAGATATGATACACAGCTCATGTTATTTCGTGATCCGCCTGCGTGGGAAGAGCGTACCGGGGCGGGAGAGGGCAAGCTCCCTGTACACCGTCGGGTGGAGGAAGAGGTCGGGGTACTGGGGACGCGCGAAGGAGCCGTGGCGGTGGCAGCACGGCTATTGGGCTCCGTGAAACGCAGGCGCGTCGAATCGCTACCGAATGAGGATACGCGTGGGCCAGTGCAGGCATTCTGTGCAGAAAGGAAGGAAAAACCCAACCCATTTCGAAGGCGACAGTCTCTTCCAGCAAGCAGTCTGAGGCGGGAGGATGAGATGCCTGTTCGGTCTGTAGGTGACAAGCCGCTGAAGCCGATATCTGCTGTGAAAATCCCGGTGCTATCCCGAGAGTTGCGGCTGAAAGCCCTTGCGAAGGAAGAGGCGGAGGGCCTTGTTTCTGTACCGCAGAAACGCACTCGAGTTCACAACGATGTCAGCTCCGTTTCACCTGCGATTAAACCAACCACGACTGCACAAAGGCAAAGGCTCGTCTATCAACAAGCCAACAGTGGCGTGCTTCCAGTAGGAGGATCGCGTTCTTTACTGATAAGCACGGAGAACAAGGTGGAGAGACGTGGGATTCGACTTACAGACCCTGTACCATGCAAGAAGATGAAGAATAAAGTCAAAGTGAAAATACAGGACAAGGGATACGACTGGAGTGCTTGGGCAAGTAGTAGCAAGTAGACATGAATATTAATGGGGGAAAAAAAGTTTTATTAACGAGATATCACGTGGTGATATGAAGCGCGGGCAATTGAGAGTAGTTATCGAGCACCTTTGAAGCAGCCTTCCATCATGTATCCTAGACCGTCTGTTCTGTCAAACGCGTATCGTCCAGCCCTCGTCCGTGAAATATGTCGGAAATCTCGTGCACGTCAAATGTCCTCCGTCTCCCGCCCCTACACTTTTTATATCGGTGCAAGTTGGGCAGGTAAAGCAAAGAGAGGTCCAATGCTACACGTTCCATGGCCAGCAGACGGTCTAGTAGGTGCATGGCGCGATAAAACCCTCGTCCGCTCACATTCCCCAAAAGCCCGCGATGCCGGCGAAGACTTCTTTTTCGTCCAAGAGGTGCGTCCGTTTCTCCGCTTATCTGACCCCTCTCGGCTCAGGTACGTACCGCTCTCCTTTTACAGATGCGCAACCGCTCAGTATGTGTTTCGTCTAATCTCTGTATCGCCGTATCCTTTCTTATTTGCGCGTCTTGCCGTCATGGAGGGCGTCTCCCTTGGCGTAGCGGATGGTGTTGGCGGCTGGGTCGACAGCGGCGTCGACCCATCGTTATTCTCTCAGGCACTTATGTACCATGCCCATCGGTATTCACGGAATGCATGGGCAGGTGAGCCTGAAATCGACCCCACGCTGGACTATGAAGAGCGTGAACAGATTGAAGGCTGGGAAATGACCCCGTACGAGTGTCTTGATCTGGCCTATGGTGGCGTCTTGAGAGAAAAATTTGTACAAGCAGGTGCGCCCCTTCTGATTCTCTATGGAGTCTGTTCATGCGATAACGAATATTACAGGTTCAAGTACGGCATGTATAATTAGCTTGAATTCTGCTTCTGGCATTCTGCGTTCCGCAAAGTAGATATTTGTCGCAAAACGATGAGCTGTACTAAATGTTCCACTTAGTTTAGGAGACAGCGGTTACTCTATCATACGCTCCTCATCTATTATCCATCGACAACGAGCCCAATCACATTTCTTCAATTGCCCCAAGTAAGTACAGGGTAGATGAACGAAAATGCTTAAGACTTATTTTTGGAATAGACAACTAACAAAACTTCCGCCGAATGCTGGTCGCAAGTTTGCGCGAGCTTGTGTCGATTCTCCAAGTGAAGCTGAAGTGTTCGAAACTAAACTCCGCGATGGTGATATCATCGTCGTCTATGTAGGTTCGTTTATATTTTAACCAAAATGAATTCTCATATGACTGCCATAGACCGATGGTTTTTCTGACAACGTATTCCCGTCCGAGATGGCCACAATATGTGCACTCGTTGCACGGGCAGGGGGTTCCGAAGACCAGCAGGCACAAGTCATGTCTGATCGGATGATTGAATATGCACAACAATGCATGAAGGACAAAAAAAGAGTTAGCCCCTTCGAGAGTAGGATCGATATCCCAGCCCATGTACCATGTTTCCTCATGCTTTCTCCTTCTTCTAGAAGACGCCGCGAGATTAGGGATGTTTTTCAAAGGAGGGGTACGTAAAGAGGTCTTTCTTTCTTTAACCATTGACCCAATTTTCACTCCACAGAAACCTGATGAGTGCGTGCATTGTCCTTACTTTGGTTATATGAGTTTGACAGTTTGACAGTGTCACCGTTCTTGTCGCTCTTGTCCGTGAGACTTCATGATATTTTGGGCTTACCATGTCTTCCTTTTTCCATTGCCTTTGCTCTGGACCGATCTTTGTTCATCATACATTTCATTTACACATATCTTTGTATTGACGCATATATATTTACACATTTAGAGGACCCATATAGAATACTCCCATGCATCCTATAGTCGCCGTTCAATAAAACTCTGGATAACACCTTCGCAAGTCAAAGGGTATTCTTTCAGTTGAACTTCCCCGTCAATCAGGACCGTATTCGGCTGTATAAAGATCTTCCGCGGCTGGTAAAGCGGGTGAAAAAGGTCTGTAGCCAGGAATATTGTGATTCTTACCAGCTTCTTTTTTAACACGATGTCACGAATTTCGCCTTCCCATCCTGACCTCGGTTTGGTCAAGTTGAGATAAAACTCTCGGGCGCCTACATTATCCGCGGTACTCTTACGGACTTGAAGGTCCACGAGTAATTTTCCTACAACATCCCTGCCTTTAGACAGTACGAGTTCTCGATCAACCTGGAGGGTTAAATTCAAGATGAATTCTATGACCGATTCAGCAACATACCCGAACATAAATGTTTGTGAGGGTCCCATCATTATCGCGGACTTCTTCTAACCTAGCAATACCATAGTTTATCAAATGTTGCATGATGCCCAGGCTTCATTTATCGGAAGTAAGCAGCTATGAAAGTGTGAGAAGCTCGGAGAACACACCGTGCTTGCATATGTGCCTGACCATGCTTTTGGGTACCGGGATCGTAGAACTCCAAAGCCCGGAGCCCCGCCCTAGCCATCAGGAGGAAATTGATGTACTGGACATCTTCAACATCTTGTTCGGAAGTATACTGCAGCAAGACAAATGTTATGTCAGTTGGGGATTATATAGTATGCAAAAAAGTTCTTACTTTAAAAATCTTCAAGATATCGAGGTTGCTGACCACTACAGAAGCAAAGTGAGTTATCCAGATTTTAATATGTCTATAAGGAACGCACAGAATAAACCAACCGTCTCCGCACGGCATTCTTCAAACGAAGAAGAAACCTCTCCCAGGACAGAGCCTGGCGTTTGACCGGGTTTATACCACGAAGTTCTAAAGGAGGGCAATAGGTCAAAGGAGCTACGACGGACATATGACAAAAAATAAACATTGGCTTCCCAGTTAATGGGTTGATCACCTGTACAATCCACGTGAAAAGCTATTTGAATATACAATTCAATGAATACCGACCTTCTCTGGATCGAAATTCCTAGTACCATCAGCATATTCTTCGAATAGTTTACCAGTTCCGTGGCCCAGAAGTTCATGCAGTGCAACCTGAACTTCAAATGCCCTACTATCCCAGGCGTTGAATAGATCAACATCGTCAGGATGGACAAAAGTTAGCTCTTCATCTTGTGTTCAAATGTATTAGGCTGGTTCCCACACATGTGAAATACGCGTACTTGGTGCTTTAGCAGCGAGGATATTCTGAAAAATAGGTTATAGCGAGGGAATAAATATCCAATATTGACATACGGCAAGGGAAACATTTTTGAAACCGGTGGACTCCCTGATCTCGTAATAATTCTACAAAAATATTTATGAGATTTATGAGTGATTAGGGCGGACGTACGGGTATCTAATTGACAGAAGTCACCGAGGGTTAGGCTATACATGGGGTAGGCAATATATCTCAACTAACATTAATCCCAACAGGAATACCTATAGTTTCAGAATCAGGATGAAATAGTTAGAATAAAATAATTAAAAAATACCTCCTGTGGCAAATGATACTACCTCCAAGGCTGTAAAGTCAGGTTTTTTGAATACATCCACCTCAAAGTCTTTGCCCCAAGGCAAACCCTTAATAAGAGCTGGGGCGCTGTCAACCAGCGTCTCGTATTTTGCACTGAGTTTCTTGTTGACGATTGCGGTGAACCCTTAAAAAAATCTAAGCAATCAATTATTTTTTCGTTATCATTACCTTATACCTTCCCATTCTGCTCGACCACCATACGGATCCACGTATGTTTCAATAAACTATCAAGGCTACATGTCACCATTTGATTATATATGAGCTACAAACGAACTCACGCCAATATAGGATTCAACCACTGGCCCGGAATCCTTTACCCAATGCCTTGAAGCTTCTTTGTGGTCTTCGATGGAGCCAGTTTGAAACCTGTATAACTTTAGATGAGGTGTAGTTTAGACAACAGAAGTTTAACCCATACGATTTAATATAGCCTTGGATCATTTTGGTCTGATGTTCATTGGCAGTATACTTCTTAGCCTAATTTCTGGTCAGTGGTTTAAGTTCAACAGAATATCCTGGTTCTACCTCTTCCAAGGCCACTATAACTGCCTCAAGGTTCTTTGAAAAATCTCCATACTGTACAGTCAACTGAATTTTGGAGCCTTTATGATCGATATTATGCAAGGCTGAAGGTTGCGAGTTTGCCGATGCCAAGAGAAGTGTAAAGTCCTCTGGTCCATTTTTGACAACACTTTGTTGACTGAGTCAATGCTGAAGGTGGAGATCAAAATATAACTAACCGAGTATTGAGAACATCGATCCCCAACTTCTCGGCAGCAGTTTGAACAGCAGCGACCTCATCGTCAGCAATTATCTCGCCTAAATAATAATTGGACACATGACCCAAGTTTCGCTTGCCGATAAAAAGGCTGGACTCTGGCGAAGTTGCGTAGATGTGATCTTTTAACTTTATAAATAATGAGCGAATCACTTTGAGCTCCAGCGCCAAGGGAACTCACAGTATTCCAAAGAGTGAATGCTTTGGCTTGGTTGGCAGACTGCGAGACCACTTTTTCGAAACTTTGGGATGAAATTCTTGGTATGATTTTTGTGAAACCAAACGTTCTATAATTCACAAAATTGCTCAAAACCTGAAAACCAGGACTACAATCGGTGAAGGTAGCGGTGGGAATCTTTAGCACCTACTTGAGTAGTATATTGCAAGAGGTCCTCCCATTCTTGTTCTTGGATGCCAGAGCGAGTTTTCAAGGCAGAAAAATCGCCCATTTGGCCATTCTCATCGCTGAATGTGAGAATGAGTAGATCGTAGAGGCTTTCTGCCTGTGGTGTCCATTGTCCTGTAGATAATTTGGTTTCATAAGCAATGCATTCATATATCCACCTGCCTGACCTTGTACGATTCGTACGCCCGCCCAGGATGCCAAAGAGAGATAATGAGCATATTTTTTCTCGACAGAACTAAGCTCAGGGGTTAATCGGATCTACAAGAAATGTAGACCACCCACCTCAATTGTGCGAATGATTGCCCAACATCAAAGCTACAAATAGGAGCAGCTCGATCAGCAAAGAATCGTTCGGCCTGCACTTTGATACTTGTCATTGTAGCTGCAAACTCGTTAGAAAATGATGAACGAAGCTGCAATCTCTTGGAGGCGCAGATAAAATCTTTTTGGTAACCGGCTCATCGGAGTCGGAGCATTCTGTCAGTGATACACAAATCACAATTTGCCTCAAATTCACTTATAAACGTTAATACTGAGGAAAGTAAAGAAAGGCAAATTCCCATTTTTACCCCTGGTATCTAAGTCTGCTAAATGTTAGAAACGCAGGTTTATCAACACAGACTCGGAGTCGTTCTGAAAAAGGACGGGTGGCATTCCACTTTCATTATTTTATCCTTGAGTTTTTACGCCGAGGGTGCAAATGCGATAAACGTCCTGACAGCACAACATCCGTTTCACGTTCAATAACAAAAAAACGCAGCGTGAAAGTTGAACTGCTGCGATCGGACTCTGGCAACTTCTAGTCTTCTTGGTATATAGTAGTGATTGAGGTATGATACGAAATGACAACTTAATCCCTCTTACGACATTTAGCGGAAGATAGGTTCTGATATATAAAAACTCAAGCCTGCTCCTGTTTCACGTCCAAAATGCGTTTGAGCCGTGAATAATTGCTCCAAAAAACCCTCCAATCTACCTCAAGAGTGTCATCAGCAGCCCGCCGATCCGTGGTTGCATCATCAACACCAGCCCAACTAATAGCACGCTCATAACACTCGAAGGCAGCCTTGGAATTATCACCCTGACCTGCTTCGTGAAGAATGCCCATCATATTCCAAGCCTCGGCCGCGGTTCTTCGAGCATCGCGGAGCAAGTTTCTTGCGGCTTCATTCATAGAACCTGAAGAACAATAGACCTGACGAATGAGCTGTTGTCGCGGTATTGATGCTTTTGAAATCGGGCTCTCTGAAGGGTAAAGCGGCAAGTCTGTCAAGGCAAACGCAACATGTTCCGAGGACTCCGCCGCAGAGGCCAAGCATTGCATGGACGAAGGTGATGATTTTTGTTGGGCGTATAGAACTTCGGCAAGGTGAATGAATAGGAGGGAAGATCGTTGTAGAACGTAAAGGGAATGCAGAAACTGGGGCGGTGTTGCCGACGATAGAGAGTCAGGGCTGGGGATTGACCTTAGCAAACGAAGGGCTGATTCTTCGATCGCTTGTGCATCTCGCAACGCGCCTGTCTTGGCGTAATGCACAGAAAGAGAGACAAGGACATTAGCCAAGATACGTTGTGCCAGTGGAGAATTCGGCACACTTATGGGTAATGTGACAGCAAAATCGCCAGAGGATGTTTTACCTTGTACAAGATCTATTGCTGTGGTCCACCATCGGAGGGCATCAACCGATTGGTCCATACGTGAATTGAGATCTCCAAGTTTAACAGCAATATGAGCTGCTATTAAACTTTGTCCGGACAGGGATATACGTCTAAAGGCATTTTCAAAGTCTCGCTGAGCCTCTGCTGGATAAAGTCTTTGCAAAACAATAGCACGTCGAATTAATAAGGTTGAAATTGTTTTCGGATGACAGGTACCTTGATTTTCTGCGAGTGAAATTGCCTGACGAAGAAAGTCACCTGTTTTCTGCGAGCGCGGATCGATGAGACTATTGGCTCTAATGTCATCGTTTTCAAGCATGACCACACTTTCGCCAATGCCCCAAGTGTAAGCCATCCAGGCAGAACGCACGATATGGCGTGCTTTGAAGCCGAGGTCCGAATCTGTCCCCCCTCTTGCAGTATTTCCCGACCACGCGACATGCCCTAAATGCCATTCCCATTTTTTAACCTCCTCATCCAGTTCTGAGGCTATGCCCACATGCTCCACCCACAGATGAGTACCTATGTAGGCTGCAGCTACAAAAGTACTAAGCCCAAGGACACCCAGTGCAGTAAACTTCAAAGATCTCCTCCCGACATCCAGGACAAAAATGAGGTGCTTTCTAAAACTACTTTCGACCATGCTTGGTTGCTCTTGGGAAGGCAGTTTCGTTCGGAGGCTCGAGTTTTGCCTTATCACTATCTTCGTCACATTTAGCACAGGGTGTCGCGTGCACGATTTAAGAGTATGACCACGGAGCATATTGCCTGATTGCAAGGAGATGGTTGAGTCGTATAAAGAAATCAAGACAAGGTACATATACGTACACAAGTACAGACAACATTACCAGACTACTTACGATCAACAACCCTCATACTCATAACCCACATATACCTATTGGAATTTGGAACCCATAGGTTGACCAGCTATGTACATGTAAATTTACAATAAATTGACCTCCCCTATAACTCATACCAGCTCATACCCTGGGTCACACAATACTTGAGGTATCGGCGGTACGCAGCGAAACCCTGCCTACATGTAGCTCATCGACGGAACAATGATTAAAAACTCTAGTACTCCTGGTTGCTAAGGACGAAAAACTATAGGAGCATTGCAACATTAGCGGCTGCATGTTACCTGTTCTAAGTACCTGTGCTCACAGCTCAGTCCAAACTACCTGGGACTGGGCCTGCGCCGCAAAATATATATATTTACTCCGCGTTCAAAGTACTTATTGTATAGAAATGAATTATTTTCCAGGTTTTGACCGGCCGTTCATGACCGTTAGTGCACTTGTCTTTTAGCGATCCCACGCTCTCCACGCAGGCCATGTGTTTTATTTTTGGGGATCTATCAAAATCTGATGGATTGAGCCGAAAGTTATCTCCATCCGTATATACCGCTGACAGTTTGAGTTGTCATTTTGAGGCAATGATGGTACACGGCGCGGGCTTGGTTCTAAAAAAACCTTGGCTATATTATGAACACCAATGGGGTTTCTTCCGTTCTTCGCCTCGTTACTGCCATCGCTTTAGAAATCTTCTTCGTCAATGAACTTGTCGTGGTTGCTCATTGGCATTGGTGGGCTTCTTGCTTCAGCCACTAGCCCGACAGCAACGAAGAGGGACGATGCTGCGTCTTCAATCCCATTTGTAACCACCAACGGTAACCGCTTCATGCTCAATGGATCGTAGGCGCATTATCTTTTCCGATGTCGATCGTTTAAATTCATCGTGAATTACAGTGATTTTAACATTGTTGGAGCCAATGCGTATTGGCTTTCTACTTTGTCGCTTCAGGATATCAATTCCACTCTTGCCAATATGTCCGCAGCTGGAATTAATGTTGTCAGAACATGGGGTTTCAATGGTTTGTTTAGGCTCGCATTTTGGAATGGCCAGGCTCATTGTTTTTTTTATCTCCTTATGATATAGATGTCACGTCCATCCCAGAAAATGGCACTTGGTTCCAATTGATCACGAACGAGACGCTCATGATTAACAATGGGACCAATGGACTTCAGAAACTGGACATGGTTGTTAACCTTGCGCAGATGCATGGTATGCATGTACTAGTATCTCTTACGAACAATTGGAACCCCCAGGCGGAAGACCCTACCAATCTGACTCAGGTTGATGTGGTCCAAAATACGACCTCTCCCCTCCCACGAAACTCGTTGAGCAATGACTACGGTGAGCTTTGTCTGGCGAGAAAGAACGTCGTTGACACGAGCATTTGCAGGTGGGATGGATGCATATGTTCGGCAGCTAGCTGAAGTCAAAGAACACGATCAGTTTTATGTGAATCAGTCCCTTATCGCCGCTTTCCAAAATTACACGACGCAGGTGGTATCCCGATATGTTAATCATCCGGCGATATTAGCATGGTATGTATGCCATCTCACAGTTATCGTTGGGCGCTGACTGATCTCTCTGTGATCAGGGAGGTTGCAAATGACCCACGGTACGTGCCACACGGAACCAAGTGCACTCTTCTTCATTTAATGTGATCGATGCTCCCAATAGATGTAATTCTACTCTCCCCCATAGCACAGACTGTGTGACGACTATTGTCACTCAGTGGCATTCCACAATAGCAAAGCATATCAAGAGTGTTGATCCTAATCATCTAGTTTCATCTGGGTGAGTGCTTTTGTGGCTTGATTATCATCATCTCACATTTCGACTGGCGTTCCAAGCAACCAAGGATTCTTTTGCGTCGATTGTCCCAAACTATTCGCCACAACTACGGCATCCCCTCAGCCTTCACCCGCCCCTGGAAGACGTGCTCCCAAAGTTTTAACCAGAGAAAAACTTATGTCAGTGCGAAAAGCCGCTTGGAAGAGAAGAAGTGCGCTTTTGGAACGATCGGGAAAGCCAAGCTCTGGTGGTATTCGTATTCGTGGACGGTGGACTTCTGCAGGTAAGTAAACGTCAATTCTCGTTAGTCGCGGAGTGCCAAAATTTCTATAGAGACAAGAAGGCAGTCGAACCCCTTCGGAACGGGCCCTGCCTTCAATGGAGCTGACGGAGTAGATAGCGACGACATCTTAAATATTCCAGAAATTGGCTTTGGTGGATTCCAACTGTTACCAGACCAAAATTCATATGGCCCTAATGATCCAACTTTATCGCCATTTAACAACAGTTTGCAGACAGGTTTAGACTGGATTTCGACTCAAGCAACTATGGCACAAACGTGAGTACTATATAGATACATATATAGATATATGTTGAACTTACTGACATCAGCGCCGGAAAACCTACAATTATGACTGCATTTGGACTTGTAACTCAGCAAAACGCGGCTGCTTTCGTCCCTTTCAATTCAACTTCTCCAGCTGTAAATGCGGACATACCAAGCGAAGTTCAAGGTTTTGCTACTGATCAACAGCGCGACGACGCGTATAGTCAATGGACAGCAGGTGTGTTTGGCCATCAATGAAATACGTTTGCATTAATGAAGCCGGTTTATATAGCTGCACAACAGGCTGGTCTTCCACCATTATTATATCAGGTATGCGCTGAGTGCAGTATATGAATCGCATGAATTCAATTGGCTTTTAGTGGGGACAAGGAAATTTGACGATTACTCCTGGGAGTCCTGTATCAGCCTCTACCACTGAAACAGGAGAAAGTCCCAATCAAACGGGAACTGGTGTATCGCCCAATGATGGTTACTCCATTCAAGGAATTGAGTAAGTGCTTTTACTCTCTCTTCATAATAATATTTGACGGACATAAATTTGCCCTCTAGTCAAGGGGCTGTTCAAGGCATACTGATGGGAGCTGCCGGAGACACGATTCCATCATAAGATATTTTTTCATCGATTCCTCCCCATTACGTCTTTCAGGACATTTGAACGATGCTTGATGTCATTTATGTAGTGTTTTGTTGCACATTAATTTATTGAATTATTCCAAGGTTACCTACCAAATTTAGAATGAGGATTTTCGTTTAAATTCGCTTAATTTTTGCATATTTCGAAAATGGCGCTGCATGCAGATTCAAAGTTTAATTTTTCGTTCCATAGTCCACTTTCTGGGAAAACCCAGGATTATTGTTATTCTATTTATTTGTTTGGAAATAGATTTTTTTTTTACAAGCAAATCGAGTTTATTCGTTATTCAAATTCCTTTACACGTACACTCACATGACATTTGATGAGTACGGACCGCTTCCTACTTATTAAGTACTGAGTACTTAGGACACCTTACATTGCAGAGAATTTGGCAAAAAAAATAATTCTTAGATCAGCAAGTAGTCAGCTTTTCAAGTCACTGCCTATTATGTAAGTACGAGCGTCACATCAATGACTAGGAGACTCACTTTCTATATTACCACTTCCATGAAGTTTTTTATTGATAATCTACCAGTTCGTTATCATTTCAACTTATAACTGAAAATAAGCTAACGATATATGACAGATAATTTTTCCGTATGATCGAATTTATCCAGAACAATATGCATACATGTGCGATCTCAAAAGGACACTCGATGCGACGGTAATGTCATTGTCATCCTGCTTCCTGTCGAAGCACGTTCAAATGATTAGGTTTCAAGGGTCATTGCGTCCTTGAGATGCCGTCTGGTACTGGCAAAACAGTCTCGCTTCTGTCACTAATTGTTTCCTATCAACAAGTGAGTATGTCGTATGATTTCAAACATTTATATACGATCCTCTTTAGTTCTATCCAATGCGTCGCAAACTTATATACTGTTCAAGAACTGTACCCGAAATTGAGAAGGCATTAACTGAGTTGAAAAGGCTTATGGCTTATCGTATTGCAACTGCGATCTGTGAGGAAGAAGCGGACAAGGAACGTAGCTTCATCGGCTTAGGACTTACCAGTCGAAAGAATTTATGTATTAATCCAGAGGTTTGTTAATTTTCTTGTTCTAATCACTTAGGTTCAATCCCGCCTCTTAGGTATCCAAGGAGAAGAAAGGGAAAGTAGTGGATGCTCGGTGTAGAGATCTCACTAACTCAGCTGTCTGCGAGAAAGGCAGAGCTGATCCCGGGTCTGCAGAGCTTTGTGATTGGCACGAGGTCTGTTTCTTTTTAGCTAACAGTTCTTCACCTCAAATGAACAGTATAGAATTTGGGGCAATTGGAACCTGGAAACTTAATACCACCTGGAATTTGGACTCTTGAGGATGTTTTACAATATGGGCGTGAGAAAGGTGTCTGTCCCTATTTCTCCGTTCGCAGAATGGTAGGGTTTTTTATTCAATAAAAAGTTCGTCACCTACACTCCTTGAATCGCAGATGCCCTTTGTAGACATTATCATATATTCATTTCATTACCTGCTTGATCCCAAAATAGCGGAACAAGTGTCGAAAGAGATGTCAAAGGATGCAATTGTCGTGTTCGACGAAGCGCATAATATAGGCTAGTTCTTAACACTAAACAAATGGCTTTTATACTCATAGATGCCGGAACAGATAACGTGTGTATCGAATCCTTGAGTATTGATCTCACTCGTCCAATGTTAGATTCGGCAGGGCGAAGCATAACAAAGCTTGGCGAAAGGATTGACGAGTACTTCAGCTCTTACTTGATTATGATAGTAAAAACTGATCTTAATAGGATCAAAACTATTGATGCAGCAAAGCTACAAGACGAGTATGCAAAATTGGTCGAAGGGCTTCAAGAGGCCAACACAGAAGAAAATGACACAGATGGTTTCATGGGCAATCCTTGTAGGTTGATTTTTATGAAATGAAAAGGCATGAATATAATATCGAGCGTCTGCCAGTACTCCCAGATGACCTCTTGCACGAAGCCATTCCCGGAAATATCAGGAAAGCAGAGCATTTTGTGGCATTCTTGAAACGTTTTGTTGAATACCTCAAGGTAATGAAACCATAGCATTTACTTGTTTATGAGTGAATGTGACATTCTTAACAGACGCGAATGAGAGTTCTGCATGTTGTCGCGGAAACACCTCTCTCCTTTTTGCAACATCTCAAAGACATCACTTACATCGAGCGTCGGCCTCTGAAGTCAGATTTGGACGCATTTTCTTTCACCTGTTACATATCTCACAGATTTTTTAGGTTTTGTGCTGAAAGGTTGCAATCGTTAATCAGAACTTTGGAAGTAAATCGACTTGACGAATACTCGAGCCTTCAACAAATCGCTAGTTTTGCCACATTGGTGTCGACATATGAAAAAGGTATGCTCTGGTCTCTACCTAGGTATACAAAGTTTCATGTCTTTAAAGGTTTTTTATTAATTTTGGAGCCATTTGAAACTGACAATGCTACCGTTCCCAACCCTGTCCTCCACTTCACGTATGGATATGTTGACATTTTTTTTTTTTGGTGGGTGTTGATTCCCCATTAGATGTCTCGACCCTTCGCTTGCAATAAAGCCTGTTTTTGAGCGTTTCAGCAGTGTGGTGATCACTTCTGGGACCATTTCGCCCCTGGATATGTATCCAAAGATGTTACAGTTCACTCCTGTTGTACAAGAAACATATCCTATGACACTCACGAGGAATGCCTTTCTACCTCTGGTTCGTACCATACTTTCTGCAGGCTAACTAAAGTTTATCACGTCGTATTTCTAGGTGATTACGCGAGGGAGCGATCAGGTCGCCATTAGTTCTCGATTCGAAGTTCGAAACGATCCTGCGGTGGTCAGAAATTTCGGTAGCATTCTCATCGAGTATAGCAAAATCGTTCCCGATGGGATTGTTGCTTTTTTCCCAAGTTATTTATACATGGAATCAATCGTTGCCGCTTGGAATGATATGGTGTGTTCACATCTCTTACCTCGAATGTGGACTCATGTCACCAGGGCATACTCAATGAAGTTTGGAAAAACAAGCTTATCTTTGTCGAGACACCAGACGCAAACGAGACAAGTATTGCTCTGGAAAATTACCGCAGAGTAAGTTGAAATATGGGCTTACGATAGGTACGCTGATACCTCGTCAGGCTTGTGATAATGGTCGAGGTGCCGTCCTCTTGTCTGTTGCAAGAGGGAAAGTATCTGAAGGCATTGATTTTGACCACAACTATGGCCGCGCCGTTATTATGTTTGGGTAGGTTCATTTCTATACTATGTTGCTTTTCTCACATTAGCAGTGTACCATATCAGTATACAGAAAGCCGCATCCTCAAGGCTCGACTTGAATATCTTCGAGACGCCTATCGCATACGTGAATCAGAGTTTTTGGGTTTTGATGCTATGCGTAATGCTGCCCAGTGTGTCGGCCGTGTATTGCGGGGAAAAACTGATTGGGGTCTAATGGTATTCGCCGACAAGGTGAACTTCTGCTGACACTATTAATCTCATTTCTACTACTGAATTTATGTTTCCAAGCGATTCGCCCGCGCTGATAAAAGAGCTAAACTTCCCCGGTGGATAAACCAATATATCACAGAGACTGCGTCTAATCTCTCTACCGACATGGCTCTGACCTTATCAAAACTGTTTATGCGAACTATTTCTCAGAACCCGAATGAAAATCAGACTGGGGTTTCTTTGTGGACTCTGGAGGACATAGAAAGTGTTCAGAAAAAGCAGAAAGAACTTGCCATAGAAGCTGAGCGACAGGGGCAAGGGCAGAACCTCGATGATGATGAATATGGGGATGGGGGTCTCAGTGACCATATGTTACAGGATTTTGATCTCGAAGTATAGCTTTGTCATTTACACGAGGGAGTTTAATATGCCGACTAATTCATTTTTGTGTACATTCGGTACATGTCTGAGTAGATGCCTATTTGGTGCGTAAGTTATAAATACTAACAACGCAATGAATTACAACTAGCCTGTTGTTTCCAAAGACGTTGAGGTTGACCATAGAAATTGCGGCATCTACAAGGAACTTGTGCAGAATGACATTTGGCTGGATGCTCCTTGCTTAGAAAACAGTATCGAGAGGCGCAATCTATAGTAGTCTCTCCAGTAAAAATCGAATGACCACACACTAACTTGATGAAATAAAGTTCCCTGTGACACATGGTATTATCTTTCCCTGCTAACTTATGCCGGTGTCTATTTCAGTAATAAGCTTGCATGAGTTTGCAAATAGATCGTACTGTCGGCGGAGAAAGGAGCACTGCAATTCGAATTGATCTTGGATCGTCGTTTTGGGTTTAATCGGACCAGGCACTTTAAACCGTATCAGAGATCTGTTTGCTGGTGGTAAACCCATAATATGACTCTCACCTGAAAACAGCGACGACGACAGCGTTAGATACTTTGGTGCTCGACTCTGAGCATTTGACCCTTTTAAGCATGGGTCCATATATCCAGGATTCACGGCCCGAAATGAGTTTTTAGTCTGAGCGTTGTCAGCGTAAGATTATAAAACCAAAGATCTGGCTTTGGTGAGCACATTCATCAACTCGTAAATAAAGTTCTGTCTAATGAAACTTGAATCGAGATTTCCTTACATAAACATGTAGAAGGTACTTACTCTGGGCAGGTCTAATTTCGCGCAAGGTTTGCTTATTGTTGTGTCAATCTCGCGCTTTCCAAAGGAAGAATAAATACCATGAAGTTGAAGCTGATTGAACCACTCCTATTGGTTTAGTCGGACAAATAATTCAACAGTTTCTCAAGTGACATGTGACAATTTAATCCACTGGCCACTCTGATCCCGACTGACTGACGCTGACACGGGACTAAGGAAAAGCACATTAAATGTCAATTGCAAGGAACCTCAATGTCGCC
>JASFDA010000065.1:23836-44947 GCA_036936965.1 Cystoderma amianthinum
CGCCAGTGAAACGCAGATGCATGGAAAATCTCAGGTTCATGGGATTATGTTTAAAGAAAGCTTCCAGAAGATTGAAGGTGTGCATACATGATTCATGTGAACAATGCTCATTAAATTGACATGTGATGTCAAGTACTCCGGACCTGCTAAAATCTTATCACAGGCTCGTGAATGTCTCGCGTAATAGGGAGTACCACAAATTAATTAGGCATTAAAGCATACCACTGCAGATATTACACGAGGGAGAACCCATTCTAAGCCCATCAAAATCATTTGCTAATATCGGCAAAACCGTTCCGATTGTTAAGTCTTCGAGCTTGCCAGTTCCTCTTCTAGAACTTCGGCAATATCTTTTAGTCGCTCACCCTTGATGACCTTGCGCACTTGATCTGAATCCAGGGTCTCATGTTCTACAAGGGCATGAGCAAGCTTGAAGCATACTTCAGTAGTTGTTGGAAAAAGTTTGATGCCACAGAGCTTACTTTGTGTAATTCCTCTAGTTTGGCAGTCAAAAGTGCCCTCGCTCGAGCTTCTCCGTTCCGTACAATCCTACATGACATAAATAAGTAAATATAAATCTGTTTCTATAAAGACTCACTTCGTCACTTCATCCTCGATTTCCTCCTTTCTACGAGGACTGATTGGATCATCGCGTTCGTCGTATAGCACAGGCCCAAGTTTGGAAAAACCCCATTGCTAAAAATAGCATCTCTGAATGATTATTAAATTAAACTCGCAAGTGAAGTCACCTTGACCATTGAACGAGCCGTTCTTGTTGCGCCTTGAATGTCAGAACTTGCGCCGCTCGTGACACTCTCTTGTCCATAAACTGGAGAAGCTACTTTAATCAAGTAGATAAGGCAGAGTGCAAAGCTTACCGAGCTCTTCAGCCACCCGTCCACCCATAAACACGTCAATGCTAGCAAGGTATTCCTTGAGGCTCACAGATGTACGGTCATTTTCGGGTAGTTGAGATGTCTATGTGTGTTTATAATTAAATGTTGAATTATTTAATTAAATGGGAACTTACATGTCCTAAACTATGCCCACGCGGCACACAAGTAACTTTATGCAATGGCATAGCACCGTCAGTAAAAAGGGCGACGAGAGCGTGGCCGCCCTGAATGGATGTTAATGTTGTGATCAAGGTTATTAGTTAGGTGTTTACCTCATGATAAGCTGTCGCGAGTCTTTCTTTCGGTTCGATAAATTGACTCTTACGTTCAGCACCCATAATAATACGGTCCTATGCCGCATGGTTGAGCCAGTTCACTCAACTCTGCACAACTAAAACCAACCTTTGCCCATTCAAAATGCCTAAGGTTAACTTCACTAGCTCCCTCCTTTACCGCTTGGATCGCCGCTTGACTGAATAAATCAGCTTCTTCATTAGAAACAATTGGAAACTATATCTTACTTTATCATGTTCTGCAAGTCTGCACCAGAGAATCCAGGAGTGCCGCGGGCCAGAATCTTCGGGTCGGCATCTAATTAAATTTCAACTAATGTAATTGTTTTGTATGTAAGTTATTCACCTTGGCCAACAGTCACGCCAAGCATGTGATGCTGGAGGATTTGTACGCGACCGCGAATATCAGGCAAAGGAACCGCAATATTGCGATCAAATCGACCTGGGCGGACAAGGGCTCTGAAAGTCTGGCTGAGTAAATTCTTGTGAACTAATAGAGACTTACTGATCAAGACTTTGAGGGAAATTTGTAGCTGCGATTACAATAACCCCCTCGTTCTGCTGAAATCCATCCATCTCAACAAGAAGTTGATTCAGCGTTTGTTTCATGTATTGTTGGTCACGACTGCTCCGTTTTCCACCAACGGCATCCAGCTCATCAATGAAAATTATTGCAGGCTCCTTCTTTCGAGCGGCGGCAAATAACTCTCGAACTCGTTTGGCGCCGACACCAACAAACATTTCTTCAAAATCCGACCTTTCATAAAGTTAGTGAGATCATTGCTGGGTCAATAAAAGATTGCCTAACCCAGATGCAAAGAAGAAAGGAACGCCTGCTTCTCCAGCCACCGCCCGAGCCAACAGCGTCTTGCCTGTACCTGGAGGGCTAATTGGCCACTTATGAACAACAGGTTAAGTAGGAACAGTCGAGATAAATATATACCCGGTAAGAAGAACACCTTTAGGGAGTTTACCACCGAGAGAAGCGAATGCACTTGGATCTTTGAGGAAAGCAACTACGTCTTGAAGCTCCTATAAGGATATTAAGCCTGGATCAAATGATAAGGGAGAAATAAAAGGTACGTCTTTTGCCTCATCCACCCCATGAACATCACTAAATTTAACTGTTTTGCCTTCCGTAGGTTCAAATTCTGACTGACGAGGCCCAGCTTTCATAAAACCAGTGTTTTCGAAGAAAACAGAGAGAATGACCAAGAAAACTTTGTACTCGCATTAGTGAAAGCATGAATGGGGGCATTATGATAGAACTAACAGAAAGCGCCGACCCCGACTAGGAATATAAAGCGTACGAGACGCGGAATCCAAGCACCTTTTCCTAAGTACAATTAGATTGAAGTCAGCAAACAAGCCATATAAAGCGGCTTTTGATGCTTACTTTCAACGATAGCCACCTGAATAGGAGTGGCACCTTCCGAGGAACCGGACAATTTGCCGAAATCTAATTTATTGTAATTGGAAGATTGTGTAGTTCCCATTTGACTAGAAAGGACATTTTGAGCTATTTGTTGGCTAGCAGATAAATTATGATTGACAGCTGCGACATCTTCTACTGGGGATGTTGCAGTGTTGAGTTCAGAACCTCCACTCTCTTTGAACTGAGCAGCGTCACTTGTGGAGGAAGTAGTAAGAGCAGAAAGAAGGCCATCCCGCCTGTGGACAGCAGAATTGATCGACGTTTGAGCACCTGTGTTTACAAGGCATGTCAAATAAATTTTGAATGCCTCAGACGACTTGAGTAAAGGTGAACCAGAGTCCTACGAAACATAAGTTGCGGAATGCCGTGAAAATGATGTCTAGATACTCACGAATTCACACATCCTTTCCCATCGGCTAATAACTAAAGCATATGACGACGGTAATTTTGTATCCACTAGAGCTTCAAATAGGGATAATTGTTTTAGCACATCGTGTGGGTGGACGTTTGCCTCGGCTTCTAATCGAGTAATATGTGCGACCAGTTGTGGCGACGGGATCGACCTCGTTCGTGAAAAAATGTTACCAATAGAAAGAGACCGTGCATGATGTAGATGGTGCAATGAATAATTAGGTCGCCATAAATTGGAGCAGAAGTGTTGTCCCGAATTATAGTAGCGGATGGTCGAAACCTGGCGACCAAAGATGTAATTCGGAGGATGTTGGACCAAAGAGCGTGCTGAGACGCGCAAAGCTCCCGTAACCTGTTGATAAACGTCAAAACAGGACCTCTTCATCAGAGATACAAATGACTTACGAAGGAAAACCCGAACATCTCAGCGTGTGCAAGACAGCACACTCACAGTTAGTTGCGGAAATTTCAAACTTCAAAGGAACATAAATTCCAAGTTCGGCAAAGTATTATCACGTGTATACTAGTAAACTGTATTACTATTACTTCCACAATCACTACAATGCTCATATAATTGTGCTTCTTCATTGAACTTCATTCAAAAGTTCAGATTCTCATGTCCAAAGAGCAAGGTACCGTTAAAATATATGCCTGATATCTATTTACTCATTTTATTATAGTTCAGCAGGCCTTATCACTTGTGAACGACAATTGCCAAGCAGTCCTTGTTGTTTTGTCAAATCGCGCCCTATATTCAAGAGTAGACAATTCATCCGATCTACACACCGTCCTTGCGGATTTCATTTCGTTACTATCGCTTCTTCATGGGGCGACGACAAAAGTCGCTCTATCCTTAAAACCTTCGTCTCCCACATATACTGCTGCGCTCAGCCCTTTGAAAGAAATCGCAGACCATGTTCCAGCATTGTCCCACGTTATATCCTTGATAGATCAATCTCATGGTGCTACTTTGCTCAAAGAGATCGAATTCGTTACAATAGATACCTTGGAATCTATCAAGTCTTTGACACAGACTTTACTGGAGTTCGATACCAAGACGGATACAGAGATGTACCTAGTGAGAACGGGGGCTGTTCATAGCATCATCGAGAAGGCCCGTGCACAGAATGGAATTTCAAGGGAAAATCTAGCTGCAGTAAGGAAGTTGTGGGTACGGGACCATGATTCTCTACTCGACGCACTCGGAGAGGCTCGCGAAATCTGTGACAATGTAGACTCTTCAAGCAATAAATCTGACAACGGCTGGGATGAACTTGGGATCTCAACCGAAAAGTTAAAACCAGCCGAGTTAGAACGTGCAACCAAGGTATTTACAAACAACACTAGGTACTTTTTATACCTAAGTACTATGTAGGCGCTCATAGTTGTTCGGTTATCAACCCTTCTCCATCAACGCGTAAAGGACAACTATTTACCCAATCTGCCGTGCAGGTCCGACCCATTAATGAAGATCAATAAACATATTGATGCTCTTGCTTCACACTCCTCTTCGCTCATCTGCTCCATAGACGAACTCGTCTCCGCTATGTACGCACCCCAAGATGTTGTGGAAATTGAAACTATCTTGGGCTCTTTCCACAATGTGATAAACGAGATAAAAGTCTCTCTTGCCCTGTCGTTCTTCGACTTATCTATGGAAGACCTTTTGGAAGAAACAAGTCTGGCCCGATACACAAAGCTCAAAAAAGATCCGAAAACGTGGTTTGACAATTGCTTCGATCAAATCAGTATAGCAATAGGTGTATTACAAGGTATGTTAGTGTAACATTCAACGTCTTTGTCACGGAGATTCCATGTAAAGACGCCAAAACTTATTATACCAATGTGAACGGTGAGGACCTGCAGGTCTACATGTCAGCCATTTCGCCGTCCTCCTGTCCGTTCCTGGAGTTCATTCGATTTTCCCGTTCCTTTTGGCGCTTTCGTTCGTACTGCTCCCTCCATTTCGCAGCCATAAAGTTAGGAAAAACAGCCGAGCTATGTAAGCTTCTTAGTTTTTCCTCAAAACGTGCAATTTTATCCATCTGCCCTTGCAAATCGAACGTATTTCCCTGAGAGATTGTTGTTCGGGAATCGATCTTCGTGTATAACCATAAATACTCACTGCTTCTAAATCCCGCTTTGCTCTTGCTTCATCCCTCATTTTGTCTAACTCTTTGCGCCGCTCCTCGTCTTTAACTCGTCGATTCGATGACGTTCGTGCACTGGTTCCACCCGGCTGCCTCATAAGTTTTAGCCATTGCTTCAAAACAGTAAAGGA
The DNA here is from genome assembly GCA_036936965.1 of Cystoderma amianthinum. Lineage (NCBI taxonomy): Eukaryota > Fungi > Basidiomycota > Agaricomycetes > Agaricales > Squamanitaceae > Cystoderma > Cystoderma amianthinum. Next base: position 29,153 of record JASFDA010000065.1, read on the forward strand.
GAACGATACATTTTTAAATATCTCAGCATATATAGAGGCATTTGACAAGTCCAAGTCTGCAACGCCAACGACTGCGGCAGGCTTTCTGACAGTCGGTGGCTTACTAGAATCGGGAAGGCCAAGTTGTGTGGGGTCGGCTAGGACACTAGCCTTTATATTTGTAGTACTTGTCGTAGTGGCGGTTAGATTCTTGTTCTTTTTTATTGTTGGTAACTTCCTTTTCTTTGGTGGCGCAGGGGCATCTTCAGTGGTTTGTGCGGGGCTATCGAAGTTGCTGGTTGTAGAGGACTCGCCGACCACGTCAATCATAGAATCATCATCATTAGTGTTAGCCGTCCCTCGCAAGCGCTTTCCAATAGATGATTTGACATGTGGACTAGGGAGACCCTGCTCTTCTTCAACCTCAATAACACTCGTTTTACGTTTTCGTAACCGAGGCCTCTCTTTTGCCTTTACCTTGTTCAAAGACTTCTCGCCTCCATCATCAAACTCCTCATTCTCCGATGAATGATGAGCTCGGTGATCCCCTTCCCAGTCCGACTCAATGGTAGTGGCCTTGACCTTTTTCCTGGCAGGTGCCGAAGTTTCGAAGCCAAGCCTCGGCTTGGCCTTTCCCTTCGTGCTCCTAGACGAGAGACGTTGAATAGGTTTTGCCTCAGTATCGAGTTGAGCAGCGTCATCATCCCCATGCAGCGATACAATGTCATTCCTCATTCTTGCAGGAGAATTTTCATCAGCTAGATTTTCATGGTCTTGTTCCTCCTCATCGTCGCTCGTAACAGTTACGATCCTTTTTGTAGATTTGGGCCGGTGAGTTTGCTCAGACGACTATAAATCACAGTAAGGATACAGCAACCAATGTTCCCGAATTAATTAGTACCTGTGATGGTGAAGCGGATGAGGCAGACTTTGCAGGTAGTTTTATACGAAGGGACATTCTGTACTCGCTTAATAGAAACTTCAGGAGTTCCGTACCGGGAAGAAGCTTCAGTTCAACAAGAGCAAAGTGCAGGAACCCTTATACGTCACTGACTCACATTGCTTAAACTAATACAAACTGCAAGTACTTGCAAAAACACTATCAAAGAGTAACAGTCCATAACCCACGAATACAGTTAAATTTTCTACTTGATGAGTTACCATACTCCCGAAAATCACGGCTCAAGTGGGACTTCTTTATAGAACTTCATAAGGTCCTGTACGTCATCTTTGCTACCCAAGAACACGGAGCAACGTTCATGGATGCCTGTCGGTACGATATCTAGAATGCGCTTTGTACCGGTAGTCGCAATACCACCCGCCTAAATGGTATTTCAGTTTACTCAGCGTCATACATGAATATATTTTCAGGTTTCACCTGCTCTGTCAAAAAAGCCATGGGAAAAGCCTCATAGAGTAGCCTTAGCTTCCCACTCTTGCTTTTTTTGTCGTCTGGATAGCCAAATATGCCCCCATACAGCAACGTCCGGTGTACATCAGCTACCATAGACCCAATATACCTGGCGCTGTACGGTGTCTTAGGCGGGGCAGGGTATTTAATTGACTTGAGGTATGCGCTAACGGGAGGGTGGAAATACATGGAATTTCCCTCGTTAAAGGAATATATTTTTCCTCTTGGTGGAATAGTAATCTGTCTAAGAATCAGAATATGGCCGCAGGCATGTAGAAAGCATTACATTTGGATGAGTGAGGATGAACTCTCCCAGAGAGGCATCAAGGGTATATCCATTGACGCCAGATCCAGTAGATAGAACCAAATTTGCAGATGATCCATACCTAAACAAAACATTGATGGTTTGAATATTTGCATTTTCCAAAGCTGCTCACATGGTGTAGCCAGCAGCAACCATCTCACTTCCTGGTCTTAAAACATCCGCCACTGTTCCCGTAGAGTCCTCCCTCTGATTTTCATCAGATTATTCATATCAGACCTGCGACGGGGGTCTAAGTATACTTACAACTTTATAAACTCCAAAGATTGTCCCAATGTTAACACCAGCATCGATATTGCTGCTACCATCCAGTGGATCGAAAACGACGCAATATTTTCCTTTGTACTTATCCTCGATGATAATCGCGTCGTCGATCTCTTCTGAAACAAGGACAGCAGTTTTGCCCGACGCGCGAAGAGCATTCACCATGATGTCGTTCGACAAGACGTCAAGCTTTTTCTGTTCTTCGCCTTGAACATTTGTCTCTCCGGCAAGTCCAACCCTGTAAAGGTTGAAATAATGAAACACATCAATACTTAGTGAAGTTGCCTTACAAATTAATTAATCGAGCCTTTCGGACGTTAGTAGCGATGAATTTTGAGGTGACCTGAATCGCAGTCAACAGCAAAGTCAAATCGCCAGTAGCTGTAGTTCCCAAACGTAGCTGGTCGCCGAGAACATGACTAGATTAATTACTTCTATGTTAGCGCGGCAAAACCCACAATATTTGCTCACCGAGTGAGAGTGATTAGATCAACGGTGGGAGTTTCGTCAGAGGCCATTATGTGGTGGCAAATACAAAGGTTGAAGACTGATTTCAGATAAACGGGATAAGACTTTACCGTTGAGAAGGTCCGAGTCTATAAAGTAACGTTACTTGGGCCTCAGGGATTCATCTATTCACGTGTTACCGACCCGGGCCGCGACAAAATAATTGATTTCAATATTAAAATCAGAAAAAATAGCTGAGAGAGTTAAAATTATTATGTTCTAGTACATGTGCAAGGTCAATGCTGTTTGTTACAATACCCGTCTTTCGTACATTATGTATTCCCGCCTTCCCGCAAAAAAAAAAAAATTATTATCATGTTCTCCTTTACAGTTAAGTGTGGCGGTATAACTCAATCATCAAGACAAGTATGTATGACATATATTATTATTATTAATATCAAATACCCTTACATTATCGCTTGCGTTTCGTCCCTGTTACAACTGCAGCCTCACGACTCTTCCTCGCCCGCAGCGGAACCGGAAATGCGTCGCTATCATCATCATCATCGCCATCCATCTGCCTAGCCTTCCCAACTCCCATTTCACTCCCACTGATCCCACGAATCCCGCTAGTAGTAGGTCCAATCATCTCCGGCTCATCTATTTCCTGGCCCGAACCAGATTCCTCTGCGGCGTCGTCGTCTTCTTGGTCATCGTCCTCCTCATCTTCATCCTCGTACAAGTGCGACTGCGACTGCGCTTGCGCGATTGCTGCTGCAAGCTCCGCACTTATACTAGCCACATTTGGAAGAGCAGAACGTGATGGAATAAAATTACCTCCCCCAGCCTGAAAGAGAGCAGATATCGTCCGCACAGACTCAGCCAATTCCTGATCATCATCATCCTCATCATCATCCGTAATCTTTCGTTTCTTTCCCTTGAAGTTGTATTTCCTGTTGACAGCTGTTAAGGGCAGTGATAGGGTTATGGAATTAAAATCTCACACGTTGGGGTCAGGTTCCCAGGAAGGATCGTGTGTGCGCATATGTGCCGTTAATGTAGTACGTCGCGTGAAAGTTTTTTCGCAAGTGGGATCTTCGCACTTGTAAGGTCGCTTACCAGTGTGTGTCCGCCTGTGTCTTGCTAAACTACTAGAGTCTCCGAACATCTTCCCACATCCAGGGTATTCACAACAGTGTGGCTTCTCACCGGTATGCACTCGTGAATGAACATGTAGGGCAGAACGCTGAATAATAATAATAATCAATAAACGTATCACGCTAAGAGTCTTAGGAATCACTACCTGTATAAAGGTTTTTCCGCAGCCTTCATGCGAACAAACGAATGGACGTTCGCCAGTGTGAATTCGCATATGGCGTGCAAGGTCGCTGCGTCGAGTAAACGACTTGCGACATTGTCCCTGCTCGCATGTGTGTACATTAGGACCTTTGTCTTTGTCTCTGCGTTTCCCCTTTTTCGAAGAATCATCGTTAGACTGCACTGTGTAAGATGTTGATGCGACGGGTTGCGGTGGAGCGACAATGCGGTTGAGAGGAACAACTACGGCTGATGATTGTGGCTCCAGACTGCGTGATATGATTGGAGACGAATCTGGCGTTGTGATTCCATGCTCGTGTGTTGGTTCCGAGTCAAATTGTGCAGTTAATTGGGTCAGAATGTCATTGATATCAGGAAATACGCCTGCATCTGCCGCCAATCCAGAGGATACCCCACTTGTTTGTCTATCAGCTCGGTCAATGGGGGAGCTTGTGCGTCGTCGTACATTATCGGGGTCTACACGATCGTCCCTATCTGTTCCATTCTCCTCGTCCGAGAAAATATAATCCGAGCCGTCAGAACCACTTTTCACCTCTCCCTTCCGTTGCCGCTGAGTAGATTTCGAAGACTCAACTGCAGTAAGAGAATGGAAGGCAGGAGCCGTTCTCGTTGTTTTCCGCTCTTTGTCGGCCAGCGCTGCTTCTCTTTGTAGTGCAAAGTTAGGATCTTTAGCTGCCAGTTCTTCTGCAGCCCGTTCATTTTCAGCAGCTTGAGCTTGTGCAGCCTGAAGAACGGCGGCAAGACTACTCAAGTTTAAACTGAGCTCTGAGAAGTTGTCCATGCCTGCGTGCCCATCCACGCCACTTGTTCCATTCCTTACCAAATCTATATTAGCTTGACGCTGTTGCGCAGCAGCACTAAGTAGTGCTGCTGAGGCCGCAGACGCATTCTGGTGTAGGAGACTAGCGATTTCACGTTCAAGAACCTCAACCGAGAAAGACTCAGATTGTGGCATGTGGGAAGAGTGTTCAGAGTCAGGATAGCCATCGTGTAATGGCGAAAGCATAGATGAGCTGGAGTCAAAACCTTGTTCATCGTTGTCTGGATCTGCATTTTCGGGCACAGTGTGCGTATTGTGTTCATCGTCTATTGTTTCATCATGGACGACGTCCGAAAGGCTGAGAACATGCTGTTGGGGTTCCATGAAAATGTGACGACGCGATGTGCACCTGGAATGATGAATAGATAGAGGTTTACGCCTAGAGACGAATCTTTCTTGTACACGAAGGAATATTGTTGGACGTCTGTTTGAATGAACCTGATTATCCGCATATAGACGTATCAGGCAACTGTAAATCATTTTAGATCTTGTGACGGACAGCTGACTTACCAACCCTACAGTTGACTTTGCCCACCAAGGGTTTTTCTTCGATCTTATGTCGCGCTTTGTTCCAACTAAAATTGATACCACTCCGAAGCGTCATCATGGTTACGCAGTATTACTTTTCATTATGGGTACCCTTTTCCCCCCTCTAGGTACGTTTATTGGTATTCTTGCAGATCAGCAGTCTCTTACCCCTTTACAGCCGTGGCTGCAAGGTTTGGCCTAGGGAAAGACTTTTGGCTTAATCTTCTCTTGACAATTTGTGGCTATATACCAGGTATGTTATTCATGTGCACCTCAGCTATCCTTACTCATTTATTAGGTCATGTCCACAATTTCTACATCCAGGTACCTTCGACATTGTGATCTAATTCTTGTCTCTTATCTCCAACTCCCCTTTAGAATATCCGAAATAACAAGAACCATGCCCGCACCCCAAAATGGGTGCAACGATATGGGCTCGTTGATACAGCGGAGATCAAACGCAAAGAGCGGAAGTCTCAGTGGGCCAATCGCTACAACGATCGTCTTCCCCAGTCCACGCTTGAGGGGCAACCTTACGAAGAGGGGCAGGAGCGCGGCTCGTCCATTGACCTCTCCGCAGAAAGCGATGGGGCCAGGCCACGCAAGCAGCCAAACGGCGATTTATGGAGACCTGAAGACGAGAATTTTTACAACCCTGAAAGAGAAAGTAGTTCCTCGTCAGGCCGATGGCGATATCCTGCCAATTTTGATGACGCCGTTGTTCCAAGCGCTCCTAAGCGAGGAAAGAAGAAGAAGGAGAAGAAAGATAGATGGGAACGCACACAAGATGCTTATTCACTTTCCGAGGAAAACAGTCGCCCCAAAAAGTCGAAGAAGAAGAGCAAATCATCTCTTGCTACGAACAGTCTGGCATCTCATGAATCGGAAAACAACTACCCAGAGGATGCGGAAGGCGGACTTTATGGTACTAGTACTGCCCCACAAAAACCAAACGACCCTTCAGCAAAGGATACCGGAGCAACTGCCGATGAAGTTTTCAATCATGAATTTTAACAGAGGTACTATATCATGTGAGGCAGTTAATGAGTATATAGTATACTCTATATGTTCATGTAAGTCTTGTGTACCACAAATGTGTATTAAATACCCCTTAATGTGGTATGGAAGGCCCACGGAATTTCTATTTTAGTTCGCCAGCCACATGGTAACTTGTGTGGCTACAAGTATCAAGTATTCCTACCATGAAATAACTCATCGTTCTGCACACAAAGTTGTCACCCTAAAGTGTTATGTATTTAATCCAATAGCTTTCGAGTCGAACGCGAACAAGTTTGGAGTCGCTCGGGTGCACTAAATAGTCGAGAAGACGTTCAACCTTGCGAAGCGAAGATTCGGATGATATATTACAGTCGAGTGGAAGCTAAGCAGCTTATGGAACATTGCCACGCAAGGATTCGATGCCACTCGGTTGTCGGAGTATCTAAGCGATCGAGCTATTACATAGACTGAAATTTTGGTGGGGGACCTAGGACTGTTGCCACGATACTCATGAGGACCTCACCCGCCTTTCTGAGTGCTCTCGCTATTGTTGCTTTTAATTCCTTTGTCCTGGGGTCGGTGCTTGTAGATTTCCAAGTTACCCAACCGCCACTACCTCAAGGCTCAGAAGCATGTACCATTCAACTATTCCAGTAAGCTAACTCTGAAGTATTTTGTAAGCTATAACGAACCCCTGCAGGCGTGATTTTGCCTTTTCATTTGGAGAGTAGGAGCCAAAAACCCTACTGTATAGCAACCTACTAAACGCAGGCCCCCTTATAGCGCTGAAGTAGTTCAATATTCGTGGGTTTTCTACACGCATACCCTAGAAGGCCCCAACTTTATGTTGTGTCTTGTAATAAATGTAGGCCCCCAACAAGTTGCGGACCAATTGGAAGCTGGGCAGGGATTACCCTGAATTTTACAGTTACTTCTAATGGTACTCAGTTCGACCGTCTCGGCATCTTTACGTTCCAAAACGTAGAAAGTAGGTTCCGTTTCATTTTGATAACCGATTCTCACCAATGTTATAATTAAAGTTTGGCGTACGTCAACACCAGAACCAACAAGAGGCGATGGTATTATTTGGACTTACATCAAGGACGTAACCAGGTATACTCCATTGTTTGAAGACCCGGGGCTATTTATTCTGCAGTTGGACAACCTGATTGAAACAGGATTGGACGGCGTATACTCTAGTAAATTACGATTTTTACTTGGTAAATATGCGATGTAAACCGCCCCAAAGCGAATTTACAGGCAACCTTTCACGCGTCATCGCCGGCGCACCCCCCGGCGAAGAAGTCTAACGTCATTATCCCATTGTCCACCTTGTTAAATAACACTGGCAACGATGCTTCAGTACCTCCTGATTTCTCGGTGAGCAATAGGCAGTAAACTCCAGAACAAGGCTATTAATCGTGGGAGAAGATCAATGTCACAATTCCTCAAAATGCTGTGAATATTTACGCAGAACTATATGCATCTGGCAATGGAAACGAGGAGTTCTGGGTAAGTTCCCATAGGGTTATACCCTTCTCTGTCACTGATATCTGAATTAGTATTTCAATACCGCCAACACTTTTCTTAAAAGCCTACCCCCGGGAGTCGCCTTGGGACAAGGACCTTTCCGCGAAGTACGACTGCTCATTGATGGACGCGTTGCAGGTGTGGCTTTTCCATATGCAACTATTTTTACAGGAGGGATAGTGCCTACGGCTTGGCGGTAACTAGGAAAACTGCCGACTTGAATTTTTTGACCTGATGTGATTCTTTTAGGCCGATAACATCGTACGGGGCACTTGATTTACCAACATATTTTCTTGATGTTACACCTTTCGTTCCGTTATTAACTGACGGTCAACCACATCAATTCTCCATCGACGTTGTCTCTGCAGAAGACGACCATACAATTCTCCAAAATTGGTTTGTGTCTGGCCTTCTTCAAGTTGTCACAGATTCCTCATCGACACGCACATTGGGTCGGATGACGAGTTACAATGTAGAACCATTCGCGGTGACATCGACTACGGGAAGCGTCGGCCAAAATGGCGACGTGAATGTCACAGTAACTGCAAGTCGTCATATTTCCATTGAAAGTGACATTATTAGCGGCAGTGGTGCGGTAACTCATGTTGCTTGGTCCCAAGAATTGCAATACTCGAATGTCCAAAATTTCCTGCAGAATGCGACAATTCAGGCAGGTCAATTTAAATGCCAGACTATGAATTAAACAATTGACAAACTAAAGTAGAACGTTTTCCAAGAAGCATCGGGAACCGTCCGATCAACTCACAACGGGGTACCAGCTGTGGTCGACGATTTCTCATTTCCACTGAACATCAATTTAACATTGCTTTCACCGAGCGGGGACAGCTGTGAGGAAAATTTGTATCACCATGCAAATGCCCGAAACTGATTCAAGTACTGGCACTCCGGTAGTCAAAGCATTATTTGACCATTCCTACATCAGGGATCTCCTTCCATCACCGCTTATCTTGCGGTCAAATATTCAAGAAAGGCAACTGGCCAGTGAGTTGATCTTGGTAAACTTATGCCAGAAAACTAAATATTATATTAGCTGGATTTTTCCAGGAAGCATCTACTGGAAATACAGGCAACGGCACTAACAGCAATACTTTCAGCTATTCAGATGCTGCTGGAAACACTTTCCAGAGAAAGGTCGACGCAGTGTTAAACAATATCACTCTTGATGTTCAGAGTGGTACATTGGCTCCTGCATCTAGCCATCACAATCCGCCTCAAAAGCTTGTTGGTCCTATCGGACAAGCTCGACTACCCGGAGGTAGAATTTTTGGGCAGTAATTCTATCTGAATATTGAGCTTCTCATTGTAACGAGGATATTTCTTTTGTGGATTCTTATGGATGAGGTCAAGTGCATGATAAATACTTCGGTAAATGTGATCTAAAGGTGTCCACTGTTAAGGAGCAGTCTAGAATAAACCCATAACCCTTCCTGTCTCATGGTCTAAACCGACTTCCCAAAAACCTAACGGGCATTACATTTAGATGCTTTAATAGTATAGAATAAATATGAAGCCAAACCTGGACGCGTCCCAAGACCAGGCATAGTCTGCATATCTCCAAGAATAGGGTATAAGAAACCAGCGCCTGCAGAGAGCCTCACAGCTCGAATGGGAAGACTGAATCCTAAACTAACATCAGCCTTCACTCAATATGATGACTGGTTATATCTACCGGTTGGTACTGATTTGAGCTTGGGGTCATGAGAAAAGGAATATTGAGTTTTTGCCATACAAACTGAACCAACAGGTGAATAGAAATTTAGTGGAAATAAAGTTATGACTTGCTTGGGAGTTTGCTGTAACCTTGACGAGTGTAAGTCTCGATCTGAACACGTGCCTGCTCGCTAAGTTCAATGCCGTCTGCCCCATAAATTTCCTTAGCAATTGTGTTAATCTTCTCGGCAATGGGAAGATCAAGATCGTAAAGGAAACGGAAGTCAGATGGCCCTTCGCAAATTGCGATGACAGCCTCTGCTAATGCACGAGCGCCTGCTCCACCTTCAGCCCAGTGGTTGCTCACAACAGCAGCATCGGCTCCGCCTAACACGGATTCTTCCCTTATGAGAGCAAGTTCAGCGGGGGTGTCAGAGCTACGGAGGTATTAGGGGAAACTGCCAACTGAAGATAAGTGTGTACTGACGCAAATTGATTGATGGCAACAATGACCTTGACGCCAAATTTCTTGCAATTTTGGATGTGTTTGACCAGGTTTTTGCAACCTTCTTTCAAAGTTACAAGATCTTCCTTGGTGTATGTGTCTGCGAGAGGTTTTCCCGGGGTTACATCAGGACCTCCCCCATGCATTTTCAAGGCTCGAGTAGTTGCGACGATCACGGTAGCATCTGGCCTGAGCCCACTCACTCGGCATTTGATGTTGCAGAATTTCTCCATGCCCATGTCCGCCCCAAACCCACCTTCGGTCAACACATACCCAACGCGATCCGACTCGTCTCCTTCTTCGGTCCCTGCCAATTTAAGGGCAACACGGTCGGCGAGAATGGATGAATTTCCATGGGCAATGTTGGCGAATGGACCAGCGTGCACAAATACAGGCGTACCCTTGCACACGGTAAGTCCAATATCCTAGGTCACTTGTTGAATCTTACTTGTAATGTTTGCATCAAATTCGGCTTAATAGCATCTTTCATAAGGACGGCCAAGGCCCCGGAAACTCCAATGTCATCGGCAGTGATTGGGTCACCCTGTTTGCTAGTTGCTACAACCATAGCTCCAAGTCGTTCGCTCATATCTTCGAGGCTGGTCGTCAGAGCAAGGATAGCCATGCATTCGCTAGCAACAGCAATGTCGAAACCAGTCTCACGTTCATGTCCCGCTTCAGTAGCATTGCGACCAATAGTGATTTTTCGCAAGAAACGGTCATTTGTATCCATCACACGATTCCACGTAATCGTGTCCAAGTCAACGTCCAGTCTGACGAAACGAGTAACCTCCTCAGGAGTGAGTGTATTTGGATCAGTCTTTTCGATGCCAAGTTTCTTGAGTCGCTTGAACATAAGGGGGGCAAATTCTCGTTTTCCCTTCTTGGTAGGAACTAGCCGGCTATACAATGCCTGTTGAAATGTCAAGCGCGTATAAAGATACTAGTCTACAAGATGATTTAACCTTGTCACTTTGGGTTGCTTCGTGGAATATTCTGGCATCCAGTGCAGCGGCTAAGAGCGAGTTGAACATGAGTAGGAAAGATACATGCAGACGCCGTACCCAACAGGTTATTTGCAGCCGTCACAGCATGTATATCCCCAGTAAGGTGCAGATTAAACTAGGGAGCTGGGTAACAATGTGATAAGAGGTTGGGTTGAGAGCTGCCCACCTCATCCATAGGAATAACCTGACTGTATCCACCGCCCGCCGCGCCTCCCTTGATTCCAAACGTTGGGCCCTGACTAGGTTGGCGAACGCAAGCGAACGAGGGTCGTCCTAGTTCTGCTCCAAGCGCCTGTGCCAAACCAATGGTAGTTGTAGACTTTCCCTCACCTAAAGGTGTCGGAGTAATACTGTTCACCAAATAAGAAACAAAGGTCATGATAATAAAGACTGATCCATACCCGGAAACAATAATATATTTCCCATCCTTCCGGTGACCAAGCCGGTTGAGAACGCTTAAAGCCACTTTGGCCTTGAATTTTCCGTAATTCTCGAGTTCATCTGGAAGCAAACCAATTTCCTCGGCAAGTTGAGAGATCGGCTTGGGTGTCTGAGCCATTGCGATTTCAATGTCGCTGGGTACGTTTTCTAAGATGTCTAGTTTTAGAGGTTTAACCTTTCGCCGGCGCGCCTGCTCCCATTGATGAATAGCAGATTGTAGCGTGTTTTCCATGAGCATAGCCACCGTCATAGGTCCAACACCTCCTGGAACCGGCGTTATATACGAAGCAACCGTTGAAGCAGAAGAAAATTCGACATCGCCAACCAGGCGTTGTCCTGACTTCTTGTTCGCATCTAAATCAAATAATATATATATAGATTTCCACAAAAAACCTAAACGACGTACCGGGAATATAGTTGATTCCGACGTCAATAACCACAGCTCCAGGTTTGATCCAGGAACCTTTTACAAACTCTGGCTTCCCAATAGCAGAAACCAAAATGTCAGCATTCTTAATCTGTCTTGAAGGTCAAGAGAGTTCAATATCAGATTTAAATATTTACTATTGTTTCAATGTTCTTAGTTCGACTGTGGCATTGCGTGACAGTCGAGTCGCGATCTCTTAGCATAAACGCGACGGGACTTCCAACGATGTCACTACGTCCTAAGACAGCTGCATTGGATCCCTGGATGTCTATACCTGTTGACTCTAAAAGACGGATGACGGCTGCAGGAGTGCAAGGTGCAAAAAGAGGATCGGAAGAGCGTGAAGCCAAATGGCCGATATTATGAGAAGTAAATCTAGTCATATTAGCAACAGATATGCTTTTGCAGTGGTTGTAGAACTCACCCGTCAACGTCCTTGGCTGGACTGACTGCTTCTGTCACAAGACGCTCATCTGCTGGCTTTACATGATCGCCTAGAGGTAGTTGTACCAGGATGGCATTAACTTGTTCGTCGTTATTTAGCTGGTGTACGACGTCGACAACCTCCTCGACTCTAGCTTCGGCTGGAAGATTGATATGTCGAAATTTGATGCCAACTTCCTCTGCAGCTTTTGCTTTCATGCGTACATATACGCTGGAATCTGGACGTTCACCTGCTTGCACAATAACTAGCTGAGGTTGGAAGCGGGGATAAGTTGCCTGGAAGGATTTGATACGTGATGCAACATCTTCGCGCACAGATCTAAGGTCCATGCAGAGATAATGAGTGATAATCAAAAATTGAAAACAAGAAGAGGACTTTGCCAAGGCAGTTCCGTCGAGAATCTTGGCTGTAACGCCAGGCTGCGTTGAAATATTTGCCATCGAATGCAGATGATGTCCAGATAAGATGCGGCGAAAAGCTACCAGCATCGGGTACTCCAGAATTTAAAGCCCGTGATGTTTATGCAGCTTTGGCAACGGAAAGAGTCAGGTAATGCTTGTGCGTCAAGCTCCGTCGGCGGTCCTTCAGGAACTGACTGTAAGCGAAACCAGGCCTTAAATTTGGTGCTTGCCGCTTCTTAGAGATATATGCGCTTCGTATTGTAAAAAGGTATACTTATCACTGTGAGGGAAGGAAGGGAAGGTGTATTTTTTTTTTCCATTCACCGCAGCCTGACTGTTCTTGGGTTGAAATTTGAATAGGGCTCAATCTGGTCGGGATTCGGGAGACGGATTAGATTATTCACACGGTCACGGCTGTACGTCTATGAAAAATTTAGTGGACGCGAAACAAACTTGTCGAGGTGTCAAAGTCCCGCACACATATCATGAGTCTTGCCGCGTCCGCCTTTCGTTCTTTTAGAGTTTGCACCGCTGCGACGTCAGTTGCATCTCTAGCACGTCCTAGTTCCCGTCGTTGTCCCACTCGCTTGTCTGGTATTAGTCGTCGTCAATACACGGAAGCAAAGTCCCATGATGATGCTTCCACGGTCGAAGGGAATGGGGCTGAAGAGCCTTCGATATCTGGACCGGAGTGTGCAGCACATCTCAAGGCGAAAGAAGCTGAAGTTGTTGACCTCATGGTATGTGTTATGATTTATATTGCCAAATAATTGAGATACACCTTTGTCATATAGGGCCGACTGCGGTATTTGCAGGCTGATTTCTTGAATTTGCAACGTAATTCTGCGCGAGAAAAGGAGCAAACACGCGACTTCGCTATCACTCGCTTTGCAAATGATCTCCTGGAAACTGTTGATGTGCTTGCAATGGCATTAAAATCTGTACCTGAATCCGCCTTAATATCGTCAGACCCATCAGATTCTCTACCCCCCACCCCCCCGTCTAAGTCACATATGACCTACTTGCAGGAACTGCACACCGGTGTTGAAATGACACATCGGCTGCTCCTCCAAACACTCTTCAAATATCACGTAAAACCATTTGACCCAACAGGCGATCAATTTGACCCGAATCTTCACGAAGCACTTTATCAAGCTCCAATACCGGGGAAGGAGCCGGGTACGGTTATCGAATGTCAGAAAATTGGATATAAGATTAAGGACAGGGTTTTGAGAGCGGCGCAGGTTGGAGTTGTACAGGACTCGTCGTGACCTGGGAGAAGGTAGAGTCTCTGGTGACACATCATGTCGGGGTGTTCCAAAATTATATATAGTCATTAATACTTTAGAACCTCAGCTCTGCATCATCAATATTTGCATTCAGACATTTCGCACACTGTCGGTCTATTAGTCTCTATAAGTATAAGAGAAACAATCGGGAGAATTTGAGACGACGGCAGAGATGATGACTGTTATCGAATGTCCACACTGAATTGCTTTTGGAGCCTGTTGACCACTTCATTTTGAATATGGTTAACTTCCTCATTTGACAGAGACCTTCATAGTAGTGAGGAAATAGTGCCGGCTTTGTGGGGAACATACTCACCTGTCCATAGATCGATAATTAATTCTGTAGCAAAGGCTTGTTCGACGTGTTTTTGGGTGGACAAATACGTCAATCTGTTCAAACTTCAGCAGTTTGCCGCCGGATTGGAGGCTCAAGTTAACCTTTTTTACGTCTTCAACTAAATCTCCCGCGGCATCTCGCACAAGGTCACAAAAATCATTCTCATGAAGTGAAGTATGCTGGGGTATCCAGAAGCTGATATCCTTGAAGCAAGGCGGATGCTTTGAATACGGCCGGAACGTTGATAGCTTTCCAGCCTGGAATTGTGAAAGAAATCGACTATCCGTAGACCAAAAAAGTCGAATATCAGGTATAGAGAAGAGGATCATGGCAATACGCTCTAAACCGAGACCGAACGCCCAACCTATTTTATTTTTTACACCTAGAGACAGATGAACATGAAGGATCGCTTTCGCTATAAGAAACATACCTGCTGTGTCCAATGTGCTTTGCCTCACAACCCCACAACCTAGTATTTCTAACCACTTACCTTGAAAAAACACCTCAACTTCGAAGCTAGGACTCGTGAATGGAAAATAGGCCTCTATCCAACGAACTCTAAGCGGTTCACTGCCATTCGCGCCAGCAACTCTTCCGAAAAGCTCAAGAATCAAGCTGTTCAAGGACAACTTGAGATTTTTGGTGACGAGTTCTGCAAACCGAGGATCATGGGATTGTTGGACTGGATTATTTGGGGAAATGTGCGGAATATCCTCTATGATTATGTTTGAGAGTTCTAAGTGGCGCGAAATGCCTACATTATTTTCTTCTACTTCTTTCATGCCTGACGCGTTTGCATCAAATATCTGAGCGCCTTCTACTTGATGGAAGATTGGATAATGTGACCCGTCGATTTCGTCGCGTCTATACACGTCGGCAGTCAATAGCCATTTTGTTTCCCCACGCTTGAAGGTTTCCACCTCGTGAGCTGAGGTATGAGTACGAAGCATCATGTTTTTGTTCAAGTAATAACTGTCCGTTACTGAACGACCTGGGTGATCATCGGGAAATGATAATTCATCAAAATTCTTGTACGGAGTGACCAAGGGGGAGATGGACGACAGATGAGAAAAGTCAGGGTATTGACCCTCTATCAAACAACGCAAAATGCTTAAAGGATGGGATGGTTGAGTGTGGAGGCGCAAAGGGACTTTGGAGATAATCGCTGGAGTAATATTGGTGACATGATCAGTAGGGTGGTGTTCTCCAAGGATTTCAATTGCGGGCGGGAATGGGGAGGTTGATATTGAACGCCGATAGCCTCCCTTGCAACAAGTCCAAGGCGACTGAAACAGTTTGATACGCTGAGCCTTCCTGAGTAGGCATACTGTGGACATTGCTCAGAATTATTTGAGATCAAGCTGGCTCTGAGTTCGTTCTTGAAATCATAGTATATTATTATTACTATATATTTGGCCGGCTTTTATTGCAAGCGCCTTACAAGCGCCCAACCGACATAGCCAATCATTGTTGATTCCGTATACCATACTATTGCTATCCACCAGTTTTAAATTTTTTAGAATAATCGAAATTTAAGTGTCTTCCCGATAACGCCTGCCTTAGATATTTGGCAAAGAGAATTATAGGTATCTTTAGTTCTGTAATATGGATTTACATCCTGCAATCATTGGCTT
>JASFDA010000066.1:0-44855 GCA_036936965.1 Cystoderma amianthinum
GTAGAATTCTGGTAGTGTATTACATCTTATTATAGCGATTACAAATGTATTATAATTAATATTCTTTTTTGATGATGAGACGCGCGGCATTTTTCACTGCCAAGATGAGTGGAGAGTAAGTGAGGATCTCCTCAAATCATATCATGTGCTCATGAACTTGCTTCCTACATCTTTTGCATCTTAGACGGCGATTTTGTCAATGACAACTTACATATGTACCTGCTTATTTTTGATATCGTACTTCGCATCATTGATGGCCGTTGGCGGTGCCGGCTGGTTCCTCTTCAAATAGAAGAGTCTTCTTTTCGGTTTTTCGGTTGTGCGTATCATGTAAATTTACCCTTAATTACGGTGTCAAGCGCTGTAAATATAACTCTATAGATGTACCAAGGCGTCACAACGAGTGAAAAAGTGAAAGTACGGTGTTGCTGATATGTCTCTCAGCATGCGACAAGCGATCCGAACACTTGTTTTCTATTGCCAATGTTGGAAAGAAGTAAAGAGAATTCTTGTTAGGAATAATACCAACATGTGGGATGCGACATAGCGCCTTGTAGTTTGATCAATATGTTTACAGTTGTATGGTCTTGCCCTCCTTCGCACTTCGCTTAATTGCGTCCAACAATTCATGATTCTTGACCGCATCCTCAATCGTTGCGAAGGTTCCCCCGGGCTCCCCTCTGTGCGCACTCGCAAAAGCACTCCATGCACGACTAACATATGCAAATACACCCTCGTCCGGACTAAGCTCGACTTTTTTGCCATCGAGCAATAGCTCAGCGGGATATACCGAGATAAATGCATCATTAGACAGAATTTCCAGCGTCCCCTGCTCACCCACGATTGTCCACGTAAACCCGCGGCGCCCTTTATACGCTGGGGCTCCTGACTGCCAGGTATTGGTGGATAAAGCGCCAGATTTAAGAACTCCAGAAAAAGTAATATAATCTGGCGCCGTCTGACGTACTGGCGCTTTTCCAGGAATAGGGTTGAGAGCTTCATCAACGACGACTGCCTCCGGATACATGGTCGCTGCTGTGCTGCTGATGGAAGCAAAATCGCCCAGAACGTAAGTTAGTGAATCGACGTGGTGCCCAACAGCAATATTGAGCATTGTTACGCCTATACCATATTGAGCATAGAATAAAGATTATGCTTGTTTTTAAAGCGTACCATTTTGTTCATTATTAGCATAAGAATGAGCGTCTTTGGTAAAGGGACCCCAAACACTGCTTTCGCGTGATATAATTACAGACTGGATACATTGTAAGATAGCGACATTGCACCAGAAGACCGCATGACATACCACAACAGATGTACGCACAGAGCCAATCCGTCCCGAGTCGATTATTTCTTTGACCTATATAAAAATAAGAGATGGGACACATAATCGGTGGCACTACGACCTACCTTTTGAACAACTGCAGACTGTCGCCCCTGCAGTCCTACCAACGACTTGACTTTATGTTTTTTGGCTTTCTCTGCAAGTTCCTTCACTTGCGCTAAGCCTGTACCAGCCGGCCACTCGATAAAAAAATCTTTTCCTGCTTCAATGACAGGAATAAGAGCGTCCTTGTGGTCGGGAGCTTTGACTGAAATTGCCACAAAATCGACATCAGGGTCACTCGCGATTTGGGAGGTGCTCCCGTTATACGCTTTAACAGGATGGCCAACGATCGCTGAGTGCTTTTCGGCTGAGGCAGCGGCAGACGCTGGAGAGGAGGTACTGACGGCGACTAGTGAGTAGTTATCGCGCTGAAATAGATCTAGAAGTGAGGGTCCAAGGACATTCGACGCCCATCCTTGGGTGGAAAGTCCCACAAATCCCACGTTGATTGGTGATTTTTTGCTAACAGGCATTTAAGAATGTAGAGACGTTGCAACTTGTCCTGAGAGTTAGACTTTATAACCCCTTCTTATACGAGCCTTTGAGATGATTTGAAATCAGCTTTCAAAGCGTCCAATTGAAATAACGCCATAACGAAGAGACAAATCAAGTTGTAAGCATCCTTACAAAGCCTTGCACAGCCACGAGTCAATGACATTGTTTGATGGCCGATCAATCAATCAAAGGTTGGATAGAGGCCGGGACTGCACCTGGTGTTGATACTGTCGTTTGCAGGTGGCGTTTGAAAAATAGAATCTTCCATTGAAGGTTATACATTTAATCCTAGTTATCGTACTTTCACTGAAATCCTAATTGAGAAGTGAATTTCCGAAGAATCTGGAGCCTTTCCAGAGCCCCGACATTTCTAGGCCTTGTGTGCTCCAGGAACACCCGTTCATTACAGGGGACAAACTCAAACTCAATGCCCCGGCCTGCAGTATCAACTACCCCAGTGACCGCACCAACATTGGCTACGGCCTCCATCCCAAATTCTGCATCGCAGCCGTCGCCACCCCCAGACTCGGCAGTGTTTGAGTTGCCAAACGAAGAACAGTATGGGACATTCTTGTGGGGTCGTAAGAGACGTTGGAGATAGTGGTAGCTAATGTAAGCGTGGTGGTATTAAAAGTAGACACGACAGTGAACGTCGACAAGTGTGATACATGGTGTGCAGAGGAAGACAATTTAAGACCATTTCAAATTCGAGAACATAATCAATGTTGTTTGAAAATTCAAGACTAGTACTCTTGATCGTCTGGAATTCGCAACACATTTCTATGGCGTTCAAGTTGAAGGATTTTTTGCTGATGTACGAGCTTGTTCAAAGGCAGGCCTGTTACGACCTTGGATGTTGACAGATCAATTTGTGATTTTGTAGTGAGATGAGAACCGACTAGTAGTACTATTTTTCATTAAACATACACGTAGCAAAGATAGCCTCCGGTGGTACTAAGTACATCCTGAATTCTGACCTTCCCAAATAGTCCGTTGGACGGTAGGTAAGCGGCCGCCTGTCGCATAACAGTTAGAACAATAATTAAAATGGCAGCGTTGAGATCGACAGACATTGAGGTCCGGTGGTAGCCCGACAGGATATTCATAATACTCATCCCAGCCTTCCGATGAGATGGAGCCACCACTGAAAGCATGCTTGTTCTCAGGATGCATACTTTGCCACTCAGACCAGAGTTTATCTATCGTCTATGGTAAAAAGTATTGGGTGAGTCGATTGTATGATATCAGGCGAGGTACTTACGGCATGGTGCAACCAAAATAGTGGATCTGAATAGACCATGAAATCCAATGAAATGGATAAATAATTTAAGACCCCGGCCCACCATTAGGAGTATAGCCCGCTTCTGCCTTGGTACAGTTCGCCGGGGCGTTCACTGTGCAGAGGCCAGCAAGGTCACTGAAAGCTTGACATGTCACGATTGAAGTTAATACATAGCAGGCGAAAACTTACGCCCCAACCATGTCATGGATACTAAGGTGAATTCCCTGAGAACATTGAATACCATTGTAAAAATTTGGAACAAGGAAAGAAGGGCCAACCTGGACTCTCTCAACGTCCGTCTGGAAACCTCTGTAGTCCCCGACATGGCTGTTGGTCAGCCTTGCGTATTCACTGGCAGTGAATGTTTCATTTGCTAGCTTGTCAGGATTCAAACGGGTGAGCTTTCTATCGAAGTTCACCCATGGCTTTAGGGTGTAATTACGACGCAAGGTGTGCGGATAGGGATACGCTATCTTAAATCCCGCAAGTGAGCCGTCTTGAACCTCCATGTCGGCGGTAGGATTTCCCCAGCCACCTACGCTACTGTCAGGATCAGTGTCCTTAAAGAACGGAGAATTATAGAAGTCAGCAGTATCTGTGAAATAGGATTTCAGATTTGCTCTACTCATAGTTATCGAAGAAACTACCTTTCGTCCAATCCCACCATGGCATCGCGCCGTTGTAACCGCAATAGTCCTGCATGACAGTCTCCATGAGGTGTACGTAGTTCCGGTGCCAAGGGAGGAAATATCCCGTCAGGTGGACCTAGCGTAAAGTCAATATGAAAAGCGCTATGGGCGCCCGCTCCACTATGCTTACAACAGACAGGAGGTCTAAATGGGTGTAAACGAAATCTAAAGACCAAAAATATAAACAATACACCTGCGGAAAGAGAACACAGAAGGAATCATACACACCATCATAGTAGGAGGATTTGGGATTGATGGGTGGATTACCGATCGGATTTTGCGTCCCAATTACTGAGCTGTTGCGAGGCATATTGGCTACGCACTGATGGCGGTTTGAGTATGCAAAAAAAAAACTTGCAAAGAGAACACTCACTTTAATGGCGCCGATCCACTCCATGCGCTCGGCCGTGGACAAGGTACTCCATTCCCTCCTTTCAGTGGGATTTGGGCAGGCAATACTAGGCGTAATGAGTTCGAAAGTAGAGATAGGCGGCGTAGGGGGAGAAAAAAAGGGCACCATAGACACAGCAGTAAGAAAGAAATTTCTGAGTGACGACCACATTTTGGAGAGTCGAGGCTGCAATCACTCACCAAGTTCTGAGTGTCCCAGATATATGTAAGCGGGTGCGCGAGATGCCCGTGGAGGCCCTGTGTAATGGGCCCGAATATCAGCCCACGCAAGGCCCACGGTCCCCCACCGGCTAGAAGACTTGTTATGTACTTACAGCTTACTGTAGTGGAAATTGAATCAGCGCTCATTTGATCCCGCGTGATTTGCGTGATTTGATCCCGCCCACGGAGTTGGAATCAAACAGACAATGACAAGCAGAGGTTCAAATTTTCCCAATTGAGGGATGCAACTTGACCAGTGTCAAATCGTCAAGGTCATCACCTGCCAGTTACTGTTCGGTGCTGCCAAGCTCCAAGGTGTTAAATGTATTAACGATTTGCATTTAGCTGTCAGGTCAAGGGTTTCTTGAAAGCTGTTGACAATCGAGAAATATTAATGTTTTGGTGATTAAAGGTCAGGGTGCAAGGGCGTCGCGTCCGAGTCAAGGCGCGCTCACTAGGTTGATTCATGCAGGGAATGACAGTTCAAAGCGATCTTCGTTACGGGGAAATAAGAATAGGTGGGCAACGAAGGCTCGCGGAAATGACTATAAGAGAAGTGAGAAAATGGCTAGTCGACGTCAAGTGATAGTGGATCGGGGGTGGATGCGGATCGTACCCGTCGTGAGCATGTCCGCGGGGCCATACTTACACAGGGCCACATTGATTTACTTTTGACGATAGTCCTTGAGGAGCCATTCGGGACAGGGTTAGGTAAAGTTCATAAGTTACTAAATTAAGTTCAACTTTCCTCCCTGTTAACGTTACATTGATCATGATGTTTTGAAGAAACAAGTGCTAGCGAATTGTGGAGCGACCCAGGCTTAAAGATAAATATTCCCCATCACTCACCTCTGAAATTCAAATCATGTATAGGGCATCCGACGCTCCTTACACGCTGACTGGGCTCTTCACGTTAATTCTCTGGTTTCTCATTTCAATCCTGAGGCGTCAGAAGCGGTATGGGTCGGCGTCGGATGTAAGTGTTCAATGGTACCATTGGTTTCAGAAATTTCATTTGGTACGGTTCATCCAGCTCAGGCACATCCCAACCATTGGCCCATCTTTACCGATCATGTCCTACCTTGGTGCGGTGCGGTCACTGTACGACAGCGCAGGCATGGTACAGGAAGGATATGCCAAGGTATGTTATCTATTGTAGTGTAATTTGAGTGCAAATTTTATGGAAAAATGGGTGTGGACAGTACAAACAAGGTCTCTTCAAAATAGCTGATTTCGGATCATGGACAGTCATCACGAGCAATCCTCGTCACATTGAGGACATCCGAAAAGCGTCACCAGATGTTCTTGCATTTGAGCCAGCAATAGATGAAGTTCGTTTTACCCACTATCCTGAAATATAAGAATACTCATCCCGTAATGCCTAGGCGTTGCATACTTTGGGGCCTAAAATCAGGAGAAGCCACTTTCATGTCCCAATTGTGCAAACCCAATTAACACGTGAGCTGAATGACTCCTTCTACGACATCCACGACGAAATCGTAACGGCTTTTAATGAAATCATTGTCCACGATACGAATGGTGCGCTTCTTCTATCCCGCTTACTTGTGGTCTCGCTAAGCGTTCCCAGATTGGTTGAACATCTCGGCAATGCATACGACTTTGCAAATCGTCTGCCGGACTGCGCACCGTGTCTTTGTCGGGCTTCCTTTATGTAAGTGCTTTCTTTATTTCCTGTTTTTTTTTTTTTTTCCCTGACGTATCCTTTACTATAGGTCGAGATCAGGAATATGTATCTCTGACAATGAATTTTGCACTTGATGTTAGCAAAGCGGCGGGGGTCATCAGGCTCTTCCCACCGTGGTTAAGAGGGTCTGTTTCCCCCCTTGGTTAACAATGGATTTCTGCTCACAATAATGGCAGTGTTGTAGGCCGCCCATTCGCAAACGTTCCTCTAGCGCTCGAACGTATTATGGCACATCTCAGACCACTTTTCAAGGAACGCCAACAAAACATTGCTCGCTTCGGCGGGAACTACCCAGGAAAACCAGTAAGGACCTGTTGATGTTTTCTCGGATAAGAACTGATTTTGATCGTTGAAGCAAGACTTACTATCGTGGTTCATCGACGAGGTCGACGGTGATTCGGATGAAGACAAGTTAAGGCACATTGCATTTCACATCCTCACGGTGAATTTTGGTGCAGTATACACGACAACAATGGTTTGTTCTACTCCATCTTTGTCCTTTGTCTGTCCTTGCCTTGACAAAATGACCGTCAGACCTTCACTCAAGCACTGTATCATCTCGCCGCCCACCCTGAATTCATCGGACCCCTACGAGAGGAGATTGAGGACATAATCTCGCAGGAGGGGTTAACAAAATCTTCTTTGGGTCGAATGCGTAAGCTGGATAGCTTCTTCAGAGAATCACAACGAATTACCGGTCTTGCTGCGAGTACGTCAAAGCAAACTTCTCATGGCGGTACTGAAAACATCATTAACATTTTGCAGCCTCAACCTATCGTCGTGTTCTGAAACCATTCACCTTTTCTGATGGTACACGCATCTCCCCTGGAACAACCATTGCAATCGCTGCTCACTTCACTCACCTGGATGATGCGATATATCCCGAGGCGGAGACATTCAAGCCATTCAGGTTTTCGGACATGGACAACGAGGACGGTCATTTTGTGACGCCTTCAGCCAACTATCTTGCTTTTGGTGTTGGTCGGCATCTATGGTAAGCTCATCGCCGCTTCTTGTCTTTTCTTGCTTAATATCTGAATGCTGGATTTAGTCCTGGTCGTTTCTTCACAGCAGTCTTAGTAAAAGCTATGATGTGTCACTTGATTCTCAATTATGATGTAGTGCTAGAGAAGGAGGGTGAACGTCCTTCCAACTCCTGGTTTTTAATGGACAATGTCCCAAACGAGACCGCAGGCGTTCTTCTGCGGAAGCGCTCTGCCATTCCTATATAAACATCGTACCCTCATCTCAATCCGAAGTTGTGTTAGTGGCGAAATATACCTGTTCGCATGTGTTCCTCATAAGGAGAGCAATTCTCCTACAGCCCCGTGATACTCCTGTTCTGTGAATCTTGCACCTAATAGTATAGTGACCCACTCGTTGGACAGACCCATCTTTCGGTCAAATGGGGTGGGCGCTTTTCTGGGTTTGAATCATAACCGCTTTGAAAATTTCCCTGGTCTGATTGTGAGGTTCCATACTTACAGCTAATTGCAAAACCATGGGGCCAAATTGCTCCATCTATCGACGAGGTGAACAGAATTGTGGCGTACCGCAAGGTACGACGGCGGTATCGGGGCGGCGTTCGGATCGTGTTTACAGATTCCAACACTTCAGGCCTCAGTAGTCATTAATTCAGTACTCATTCCTCGTGCCCTCCTGATTCTGTTTTCCTTGCCCTCGAGTATCGGCATGTAGGTGATTGATCAATGGGATCGGATATCGGGCGCTTGTACTGTGAGTTGCAGAATCGACAATTGACGTCTAATCCCACTTCAATAATAATTAGCCGAACAAGAAACCAGATTTTGTACGTGACGGGCACATAGAAGCCTTGCTTCCCTGTAATGTACGTAACTTAATTCTATCGTAATTTGGATCGCAATTTGCCGTCAGGTTATGTCCCATGGTTATAACCTTGGTTTATTCGGTCCTCATCTTCATCGAAGCTTCATCCCCCGTTCATTGAGCCGAGGCCTTCCTCCAACCGCTGTGATGTGGACGTCATTTAAGAAATTTATTCTTACCACTGCGTCAATGGTACCGTTCTTTGGACCGCCTGTCCCTCCGACGACCAGCTTTCGACTGGGAACGCAAGGGGCCTGCTTGGACCCTACATACCGACGTGAATGGAGATCCTTGTCCAAAGTCGAGCGCACAGAGTGGATCAGCGCAATCCAGGTAATACAATTTTATTTCAACTTTGGTTCCTCGTGTTGAATGACATTTAGTGCATAGCCAATATGCCTCATAACGAATCTGTCATTGCGACACAAAATCTGGAAGATAATCCACCCATCGATCCCAATTCATCCTATTATGACGGTACGGAACATCTACCTTGTCTTTAGGGGTACTGACTACGTTCCTGGTTTTTAGACTATGTCTACACACATATGGACCTCGTCGGTCTTGTAAGTGTGATGGGCCTCTGACCTTCTTTATCTGACTCCGAGTGTGCCAGGTCCATCTAACGGGAAATTTCTTCCCTTGGCATCGGAATTTCATACATGTCATGGAGGCTGCTATGAAAGACCATTGTGGCTACAAAGGCGCCATGCCGTGGTGGGATTGGACGAAAGGTACATTCTTTGTTTTTCTATAATAGTTCTCCCCGAGCGAATCTAACATGGTCACTCACAGATTCTGCCGACTTGTACAATTCTCCGTTCTTCAAGGACACTGATCCTATCAGTGGCCTAGGTGGTTGGGGCAATCCCGCTGCCGACATGGAGGTTCAAGAGGGCGCGCTTGCAGGATTCAGAGTCACGTACCCCTATCAGCACACCTTGCGTCGTAACTACACTGTGCAGCCGTGGATCCAGGGCGGCCCTTTTTTTGAAGCTACTGACAAGATGGCCAATGAATCGTTTACTCTCAGCGAATACACCAGGCTGGTTAATGCTTACATTGGGGACTATCGAGGTTTTCAGGCAGATGTAGAAGAATGGAGAGCATGTCCTTCTCTTCTCTTGCTTTGTCAATTCTTACGCAATTCCAGGGAATTCATTTTGGCATTCATGACATAGTTGGAGGGTAAGTTCCTTGTATACGTTTGGTTACCTTTGCAACTAAAAATGCCTCTAGTGACCTGGCAGCAGTTTGCACCGCAGGCGCCCCTGCGGACTGCTATGATTCATGGCGGGCCTACACCCCTAACGGTGAGCATCCTCATCTAATGAAACTAGTCTCGTACTAACATACATTAATCAGATCCTGTATTTTGGTTGCACCATGCCGTAAGGACCTCGACCTTCCAATTGCTCACAACATGGTAATAACCCTCCTAATCCTTTCTATTGTAGACGATAGATAAACTCTGGTCTGATTGGCAGAATGAGCATCGCGAGAACAGGCATGCGTTCAGTGGTGGCTCTATTGGTGCGATAGATATAGACTCCTATCGGAAGTATCCTGTTGGAGCACCACCAGATCTCGAGGTCTGTCGATTTCTGGCTGCTATTTAAACATCACTAATTATTCATCATCTTGGATAGATAAGCGACCGTCTGCCATCGAATGGATTATTTGGAGAGGTTCAGATTTCCGACGTATTGAGTACCACCGGAGGTTATCTTTGCTATATATATATTTGATCGACTTCGGGACTATGCCCAGCACCAGATCGCCTACCAGGCTTCTTGGGGGTTAGTTCGCCCGGCAGTAGATACCCAGGCATTCCAACAATACAGAAACCAGTTGTTTAGTGAGTAACATTTCGGGTATTGCAACGCTAATGTTGCCCCGACCAGTGTTCTGTAATACTTTATTTCGTATGCCTCTGGATGTTGGCAGGGCGGAATAATTAATACATAAGTTACGACCTACTCAGGACTTTATCCAAACTTTATCTTATCTCATTTAAAGGGGGTGAAGAAGTGGAGACCTGACGTAGGGAAGGGCAGTAACGAGAAAAATCTATTAACAGCACGTGAATTCTTTATGCAGTCTAAGTTACGATCTCATACAATGCTAGTTCACACGTCGTAGTCCCTACTATTCCCTTGATTACTCTTAGCGATTGTCGTGATTTCAATTTCGGGCAAATACTTAGAAAAACCAATCCGCATCCGACTTCTCTCCACGCCTCACGTCTTTACTTCTACCTGGCCCTCCCAGTGTTGTACAGGTCAGCCTGACCCGAGGTCAGAGCGGGTCAAGTCAGCGAGGTCACGTCAACTGACTTGACTAAGTCAAAGGTCAGAGAAGGGTCAGACCTATTTACCACGTTGACTTTGATGGACAGATAACCTCCAAGCGAGCCCAGTTATCTAAGATAATTATTCGATCAACTTGCACAACTTGCACCAGAATTTTCTCACAGATTCTTGACTAATGTTGACCAGGTCAATCAAAGTCAGGTCACTCGACAGCGGGTCAGGGTCTGACCTCGTCAGACCCAGGTCATGACAACACTGGGCCCTCCGCCTCACTCATAAAACGTCTGCGCAGTCCTTCAAGTCTTCTGTAGTCACAACCCTCAGAGCCATAAACGGTGCAATTAAGGTCACCTGCGCTATACTAGAGAGAAATTGTAAATAAATGTTAGCAAAGTTGAAATTTGATGCTAGGAGGGAGAGAGAGAGAGGAGACAAAATGAAGAGGAAGAAAAGAGAGGTCCAGATGATTTATATATATGTAAAGGCATGCAGAGGAGCCAGATGGACACGAGATACGGGCGTATATACAAAGACACACACCTTCACAGTAATTTAGCTGAAAGTCAGCAACTTATCCTCTCCCACCATAATGAGCCTTCCATCAACCTTCCATATAAGATAGATCCTGCCGATTGTCTGTCGAGAAATAGAATGTGTGAGTTGTGTTCTTTTTCATAGTCGTATGCTGTACTTGTTTTCTATCGCTGATGTTGGAAAGAAGTAAAGAGAATTCTTGTTAGGAATAATACCAACATGTGGGATGCGACATAGCGCCTTGTAGTTTGATCAATGTTTACAGTTGTATCGTCTTGCCCTCCTTTGCACTTCGCTGAATTGCGTCCAACAATTCATGATTCTTGACCGCATCCTCAATCGTTGCGAAGGTGCCCCCGGGCTCTCCTTTGTGCGCACTCGCAAAAGCACTCCATCCACGACTAACATATGCAAACGCACCCTCCTCCGGACCGAGCTCGACTTTTTTGCCATCGAGAAATAGCTCAGCGGGATATATCGATATAAATGCATCATCAGAGAGAATTTCCAGCGTCCCCTGCTCACCCACAATTGTCCACGTAAACCCGCGGCGCCCTTTATACACTGGCGCACCTGACTGCCAGGTATTGGTGGACAAAGCGCCAGATTTAAGAACTCCAGAAAACGTAATGTAATCTGGCGCTGTCTGACGTACTGGCGCTTTTTCAGGAATAGGGTTAAGAGCCTCATCGACGAAGATTGCCTCTGGATACATGTTGGCCGCTGTGCTGCTGATGGAAGTAAAACCGCCCAGAACGTAGGTTAGTGAATCGACGTGGTGCCCAACAGCAATGTTAAGCATTGTTCCGCCTATACCTCATTGAGCATAGGGTAAAGATTATGCTTGTTTTTAAGCGTACCATTTTGTTCATTAGTAGTATAAGAAAGAGCGTCTTTGGTAAATGGACCCCAAATACTGCTTTCGCGTGATATAATTGCAGACTGGATACATGGTGAGATAGCAAGAGTGCACCAGAAGACCGCATGACATACCACAACAGATGTACGCACAGAGCCAATCCGTCCCGAGTCGATTATTTCTTTAACCTACACAAAAAATTAAGAGATGGGACACATAATCGGTGGCACTATGACCTACCTTTTGAACAACTGCAGACTGTCGCCCCTGCAATCCTACCAACGACTTGACTTTATGTTTTTTGGCTTTCTCTGCAAGTTCCTTCACTTGCGCTAAGCCTGTACCAGCCGGCCACTCGATAAAAAAATCTTTTCCTGCTTCAATAACAGGAGTAAGAGCGTCCTTGTGGTCGGGAGCTTTGACTGAAATTGCCACAAAATCGACATCCGGGTCACTCGCGATTTGGGACGTATTCCCGTTATACGCTTTAACAGGATGGCCAACGATCGCTGAGTGCTTTTCGGCCGAGGCAGCGGCAGACGCTGGAGAGGAGGTACTGACGGCGACTAGTGAGTAGTCATCGCGCTGAGATAGATCTAGAAGTGAGGGTCCAAGGACATTCGACGCCCATCCTTGGGTGGAAAGTCCCACAAATCCCACATTGATTGGTGATTTTTTGCTAACAGGCATTTAAGAATATAGAGACGTTGCAACTTGTCCTGAGAGTTACGCTTTATAACCCCTTCTTATACGAGCCTTCGAGATGATTTGAAATCAGCTTTCAAAGCGAAATAACGCCATAATTTAAACGAAGAGACAAATCGAGTTGTAAGCATCCTTACAAAGCCTTATAGAGCTCGTTGCACAGCCACGAGTCATTGTCAACATTGTCATTGTTTGATGGC
Organism: Cystoderma amianthinum; assembly: GCA_036936965.1. Taxonomy (NCBI): domain Eukaryota; kingdom Fungi; phylum Basidiomycota; class Agaricomycetes; order Agaricales; family Squamanitaceae; genus Cystoderma; species Cystoderma amianthinum. The sequence goes on from JASFDA010000066.1 coordinate 12,629, forward strand.
CGATCAATCATTAATCATTAATCAAAGGTTGGAGATGTCTGCAGGACGCCTGAGGCTTCCATCGTAGATTCCTGCGTCGCTATTCTGGCGTACAAAAGATGCCCTTGCTGAACTGGAGATACTTGGCTTTATATAAAATCAAGTGAGTGTAGCCAAATGTATCCTTGGTAAATTCAAGCGATCCATCATCTTTCATTTGTCATGCTTGAACCTCATGGTCGAGACAAATTTATAACAATTCCTGCAATTCTGGGACCCACGCATCAACCGTCACGATATTATTCACTCAGTTCTTATCCGCAGTCTGGCAAGTATCAGGGGGAGAAGAGATTGATAGTTTGTTTACTTATAATCTAGGGTAGCGTTGATATTGCGCTTTTGATTAATTCTACAGCTCTATCATCTTGCCCTCCTTCGCACTTCGCTGGACTGCGTCCAATAGTTCATGATTCTTGACCGCATCTTCAATGGTTGCAAAAGTGCCCTCAGGCTCCCCTCTGCGCGCACTCGCAAAAGCACTCCATGCACGACCAATATTTGTAAACATAACCTCTCCCGAACCACCAGTTTCGACTTTTTCGCCATCGAGAAATAACTCGGAGGGATATATTGAGATCATTCCCTGATCAGAGAAGATTTCCAACGTCCCTTTATCACCTACAATGGTCCATGAGAACTCGCGGCGCCCTTTATACGCTGGCGCTCCTGACTGCCAGGTATTGGTAGACAAAGCGCCAGATTTAAGAATTCCAGAAAATGTAATGTGATCAGGCGCTCTCTGAGGCACTGACGCTTTTCCGGGAATAGGTTTAAGAGCGTCATCGACGACGACTGCCTCTGGATACATGGTTGCTGTTGTACAGCTGACAGAAGCAAAGTCGCCTAGAACGTATGTCAACGAATCGATGTGATGCCCAACAGCAATATTGAGCGTTGTTACGCCTATACCCTCATTGAGCGTAAATAAAGATTATGTTTGTTTTCGAAGCATACCATTTTGCTCATTGGCAGTATACAAAAGAGCTTCTTTGATAAGTGGTCCCCAAACGCCCTCTTCACGAGATCGAACTACTGACTGGAAAAATTATGAGATAGCGAAAATATACAGGAAGAAACAGCGGTAGGGCATACTAAGACGGACGAACGGACTGCACCGATCCTTCCTGAGTCAATTATTTCTTTAGTCTACGGAATAGTTAAGAAACGCAGCACGTAATCAGTAAAACCACAACTCGCCCTCTGGATAACTGAGGACTGTCGTCCTTGCAATCCTATCAACGATTTGATTTGATTTTTCTTTGCTTTCTCTGCAAAGTCCTTCGCTTGCGCTAACCCTGTACCAGCTGGCCACTCGATAAAGAAATCTTTTCCTGCGTCGATGACAGGCGTAAGAGCGTCCTTGTGATCAGGAGCCTTCACCGAAATTGCTATAAAATCGACATTAGGTCCCCCGCGATTTGAGAGGTACTTCCGGAATAAGCTTTAATGGGATGTCCAGCGATGGCCGACTGCTTTTCGGCTGATGCTGCAGCAGACGCCGGAGAGGATGTGCTGACGGCGACTAGCGAGTAGTTACTGCTCTGGGAAGGCTCTTGAAGTGAAGGACCGAGAACATTCGACGCCCATCCTTGGGTTGAAAGTCCCACAAATCCTACGTTAATTGGTGATATTTTGAAATCAGGCATTTGGCGGGCGCGCAGATGTTCGTTCTTCCCAGAATTGGTCGATTTGCTTCTTTTCTTATAGGAGCTTTCAGTCGAGGGGATTTTAAATCAGATTTGGAAGTGTCCAATTGAAATAACGCCATAAAGAAGAGAGAAATAGATGACACTGAAATTGTAAGCACTTGCTAAGCACTCAAAAACATCACGTCATACAAATGACGTTTATCATCTGTAGCGTATTTTACTTACAAATCAATTACAAGGAATCAAATATTTCCTTTTAAAAGTGGCGCAAAAGTGGCTTCGCGATTCTTGAAATCCGACTTATGGCAAAGAAGCCGGCAGAATATTAGTTCCAAGGGCTTCACATAAGCAAGGGAAAGTGCCTACCACAAAGAACGTTTTAATCGTGGTGAGAGTGAGGTAGCGTACCGTTACAGGGTCAAGAAAGCTGGCGGCTGTTCTTTCAAACTGTCAGAAATTTAGTGCCTTGTTGCAAAATATTCTTAATTTTTGCAAAAGCTGTCAGAAAATGGGAGAATGTTTTTGAATACCACTGGAGTCGAGGGAAACAGCGGACTCAAACTCTGTTGCCCACAGTGAAACTTGAAGATACACTTGTGGTCTTTAAGAAGGGGTAGCGTAGGGATAGTCCAAAAGGTGTCCCAAGTGTGTCAAAGATTGGCGACAGATATGCTCCAAGAATGGCCTGAGCGCACAACTAAGTAAAGGTCTGGAACAGATGAGAAATCACGTACAATCGGTCCCCGGGAACAGAGGCTTCTCTCTCAGAATCTCTGAGAACATATCCGACCCTCCAAATGTTGGCACGATACTGGCTAGCGACAATATAAATGGATTAGAAAATGAGAACGGGAACTTAATATTGCTCACCAAAGAAAAATGAACGTGAGGAACACTGTAGAGAGGGAAAATGTAACAATGAAATACATAATTCGTTGCAACATAGTGTAGTCTATGAGGGAAACGGTACTCATTTTGAAGTAGGCAATCAGGCCTACCTTGGCAGCTGAGGGTCTGGCGAGGCTCGGAGGCGCGTCGAGCAGGCTGGCGAGCACACGATTGATTCGTCAAGAGACCGCGTGCATCTACATACGGAAAAGCTGTGCTAACTGTCAACCTATCTAATCTCAGTCTGATCAGCTCGGGGGAGCTCACTACTACAATGTTGTCAATGTCTGCAAGTGGACGAGCTAATCGCGCTTAGCCAAAGTCAGAGAGCTACCAGCTTGAATAAGAGCGAGACCTTATAAAGGGTTATACGAGAAAGACGCCTTTGATATCACATTTTACGTTCTGCAAAATGGCTGGGTCTTCAAAGTAGTCAACGTCTCTCCTGAATGATGTTTGATTAGGAGGACCGAACAAAGGTAGGTTTGGAAGCGCCAGAATCGATCATTGTGAAGCTTCGAGAACTCCGGATGTAGATGGCTACGCTGGGGACCTGGCAAGATATATTTCAGGAATCAGTAGGCTTTTCAGACTTGGTGGCAGCAAAGAGTCGAGGGTAGTTTGGGTGACGGAGGAGTGTTACTTCGAACATGGTCTAGAGGCAGGTTATGGAACGATCAAGGAACTATGTGTTTGATGGTAACTTTACATTGAGTTGGTACATTGACTGCTGATTGCCCAAAACATTCAATAGGACTTCCACTATCGGATATTGCATTCCATATCATTAAAATCCGATAATACAGAGAAAAACCTTATCGCACCTCCAGTCATTAACCGCAGCTCTCGCCAAATACCCCTTTGTTATACCCGCCGAGAGCCAAAGAAGCATGATGTTCACTCTCCCGAAGTCCCGTGTTGAGGCCTTCTGTGACAGCGAAACGAGCCCGCCGTGTCGAAAGAAGAAAATTCCGCGTTCTTACAAATCACGCTGGCAGCCCCAAAGCGCCTTGGGGGACGTCGAGTGCCAGTGGATGATTAGCGTGAGTACATACAACGGTATGAAAGCGAAACCTGCCTGAGCGATATGAGCCGTGAATGATAGGGCGAATAGAAAGAAAGAGATTACCGTGCCAGATTATGAGGTGTTGTTTGACGATAATGCATGGCCAAACGATGAAAGTGATTGGCTGTATGATGGTATGAGTAGCTTACATGGATGCCCCGGAGTTGAAGTACTTACAATATCACGTCAAATCATGGTGCTAATTGTCGACGTTCCAGCTCCTGCTACTTTCCGGATGTTATAATAGTGAAGGTGTCGTCGTACTCGCTAATGGCCTGTATCAAAGATGTAGCATTCACTTTGTCTAGATATCTATGCGTCCTGGTTATGAAGAAATCAATAAAGGAGTGGGATAAGGGTACAGACTAACGATGCTGGTTTGTGATTACAAGATAAAAGGATTTAGAACTAAAAAAGTGACGGGTCCCACAATGAAAACAGTGACAACAGAGCTGTAAAGCCATCAATTTTGTTCTTTTTCAGGGCACTCCACCAAGAAGCGTGGCACGACCAAAGTTCAACCGCACAGCGCACGAATTTTTTGTCCTAAATCACTATTCATGACCCTAATAACATCATTTTCACGTCATTGGTGGGGTCCAAATGGTCGGCATCGCTTATCGTCACATTGGCTGCTGAGATACACAAAAACAATGAGTCGGCGAGGAGATGGGAACGGATCATGACAAAATTATCGCCTTCGAAACAATTAAATCTTCGCCTGGGGTTCGAACCCAGGTCATATGTGCAGTGTCTATGTATAGCGTGCGTACGTTCAATATACTAACGAAGACTGTACAAGGGTATCATCACAATAGTTGCTCAAGACACTGATTGAAAGGGGACACACTGGCGAATGGAACAAGAAGCAGAAACTGGCTCTTCGAGCACGAACATTCGCTTTTACATTGGCTAGGGAGTAGACACGTCCCTTGTAAATACGAGAGATCTCCTAACGTACTTTGATTGAGATATTAGCTCAAGAAATATGGCAACAAAAAACAGGTTGGGCCTTACCCTATCGTTGTCAACGAAAAACACCCTTGTAAGCGCTGTTTTTTTAGCCATCCATGTCATTTCCACTCCTACTCAACGTGATACAGCCGGAGGCTCTGGCCCCTCTCTCTCTTCCTTTGGGGGGTTGTGGTTGTACCTATGCTCCTTTAATCAAGCGGCAGAGCATGCATGGGATGTAGGGCTCACCGAGGAAGAGTGCGAAGTGTAAACCAAAGGCAGTAAGTCTTGTCGAACGAAGCAGGGAAGGCGGAGATCTGGAAAAAATGTTAGGCGTCGCGATGAAACTGAGTTGTGTTCGGAAGAACTACTCACGGACATTCAATATTTTACCGCCTTGAGGCATGTTTATCTGCTTTCAATGAACCTTTGGCGTCCTAGATGGTGAATGCGAGTGCAAGTGCGACTAGATATAAAGAACATGCGAGTTATTCGGACAGACAACTAGGGAACAAAAGGTAGGAATTTGTAACTCAGTATTCGGAAAAGACGTCAATGCTGCTTACCTTTCCATTCCTAGGTAAATGAAAACGCGCCCATGGAATCACCTTGCTTTGCAAGGTCTCACCCCAAATAACAATCAATATAGGACTTTGCCCGAAACCCTTTGTGTCGATGCGATGTACGATGACAGGCTGGAGGGCCACCTCACACTTCTCCTAGTCACTATCCATGTCAAGAACAATCACAAGCGGATGGGATTGGTCGTGGGGCACATACCCGGTGGTTATGCGTATGTATGAGCCGCAGTCGAGGTGTTTGATCATCGCAAAGATGGCCACATCCACTTTATCCTCACCGAATGCCTTGGCAACTTTGGCAATGTCGATTTCGTAACCTTTGATGTATTCTTGGTCTGGCATGCCTGCTGGAGAAAGTGAGTGTTTTGAATAGGCATCGGACAAGAATATCTTACCACTTCAACAACAGTGTTCTCGCCTGAAGTGTGATGTGGAGCGGAGTTCAAAAATCCAGCTAAATGCAAATCGATCATCGATCATAGAACCAAGGTGCTTAATCTTCTCAGATTGTAAGCGCCCAATCTATGTTAAACGAAAGTAGTGGCCGTTTTCCTCAAGAAATAGAGAGATCAATATTCTTGCTCGCTGCATCTGAATGGACATCGCGGGACACCGTCGGGTTGCTGTTAGTTGCCAAACGTGTATATGAGTGGTAAGAATTGCTTTACATATATATTTACCGTCGCTGGATAATCTTCACTACTCTCTAGGATACGCCCAATTCTATTCCGAGTCTTCGTCCAAGTCGACGCCCACCCACCCAAATTCCCAGATTTCGTCAAGTACCCGTCTGTGAAGCTGGACGATGTTGGCATATTCGCAAAGCATCTTCTTATTGGATTTTTTACCGACAGCCTTACCGAAGAAATTAGTCGTTTTTTATCCTCGTGCCCCAATCTGTGCGATCTTGCGCTGTGGATATCTGCAGACTCCTTCAAGGTCGTCCTACCCCTTATACAAAACCTCCCTCTCATCAGGCTTTCGACGTCCCTTGGTGGTATAGCTCCTAATGACTTCCTTGTTCCAGCTTTCTCCAACCTCACTCATCTGGATCTCCTTATCGACAACTCACGTTGGAATAGTGATAAATGGAACATGCTCACATGTCTACCTGCGCTATCTCATCTTTCGATTGGGTTTCCAGTCGAGGCTGACGTGATTCGCCACCTGCTAGTGCAGTGCGGGGAGTTACAGGTTCTGATATTTACTTTGGGAGAGGGTAGTCTCTGGGTAACCGCCACCCCGCCTGACCTGCTTGAGATTGAAGATGAACGTCTTGTGTTAATGTTGTTCGTTGAATGGCCTGGGCCCGTGACTGACTGGGAAAATGGAGCGAACGGAAGAGTAGATTCGTGGACTATAGCTGGGTTATTTTCCCTGGCTCGACAACGTAGGCGTCATTTTCTATCTCCCTTTGCGGACTAGCTTTTCGTACACTCCTACAGGTAAATTTCTAAAAGACTGTTCGCAAAAGTGGATCTCAACGTCCTTTGATTTGGAACCTGAGCTGAACGCTAAAGGCAAGGAGTGGTACACTTCTAGTGGCATAGTAGGTTCTTGGGAAGAAGATCCTTGGGAAGATGTAGATTCTTGAGAAATAGACGTGTTGTTAACTCGATCTTAATGTTAGCTATGGATTAGAGTCACGAGAAATAGCGGAAACCCTGGCCCTCCGTTCCACAGTTTTAAAAAAAAATTTAAATCCGTTCATGAAGAACCTAACACCAACGCGTAAAATATATCATGGTTCCTCACAATCGGAGCTCTATCCATGATATGTTTTCGAATTTCCCTGATAAGCGGACTACTCTACACACGGTGTTTAACAACCTTCTAATGGGAATGAATGTCTCGCACAAGACCAAAAGACAGGTGATCATATTCGCAACGGGCAGATCGAGTGACAGTATCCAGTTTCGCTGAGACCCGCACAGAAACGCACCACGTTTTAGGAAAGGAAGAAAGCCATAATTTCACATATATACATGCAACTGAATGCTGTAGTGAACACAAAATTAGAAGGATCCTCAGTTAGTGAAGAAATCATGTACCCACACTTCAAATAATAAGTTGATCAATCACTACGCTCAGGCGAAACTAGCCTGGAGCAAAAGGCGTCTGATACCAAGGCAAATTCAGGCCGTTCTCATGTGTAGATTAATGTGTCACAGGGGGGAGGATATAGCGACTGGGCTGTAGTATGCAGGCGGCGAAGTGCGACAAGGAAATGTGCATCGCGACTTGCGGCTGCACCATCGTCGTTCTCCGTCCCTCCTGTCTACGTATATCGTAAAACTGATGCCCTTCTCCATCTGACCCTCAGCAAACGTTGAACGTTCCCGGATCCCAAAAACCTCGGGAATGAGGTGTTTCTTTTCAACCTTTAAAGAAATCAGTAAACGGTCATTCCAGGATGGATGGAAAATTAGATGATACTCACTGCGGCGTTCTTCCCCGTCCTCATCCTCGTGCTCGCGCTCATCTTCTTCCTCTCCACCGATGTAACGAGCGCTCCCAATAGTGACTCTAACTGAGCATGTATGTTCCTAGGTGAATAGACGCGGGAAGGAAATAAGCCGTGGCCGGGGAGAAAAATATCTGCGAGCTAGAGATGATTTCATTGGCGACAAAACAGCTTCAGGGATGACCCCGGTCTACCCACTTGAGGAGAGATTGTTGGAGATGAAGAGCTGTTGAGGCAGTCTTGATTGGTAAGTAGTTCAAACCATTGGCGACTGCTAATTTGAGTTGAAGGAGTGGCCGGAGTATCGTAAAAATGATTACTAAGACAAGGTTGAGTGCAGGAATGTAACGAATAAATGCTTAACCCACTCAAGGAATGGGGGCGCTTTCCAAGCAAGGGAACTGATTAGCCTTGAGGGGCTCGATAGCTTTGAACCGAAGCTGCTTGACATTGGCTTGTATGACTGCGGATAGAGAATGCACCTTAATATACATCGTGTGCCAGCAAAGTTCTTCTTCCTATCAAATACATCATAAAAAGTGAAGGAAATGATATCTAACTACATACCTGTTGTCTGACAAGACCCCCTGCATTCGCCTTCACTCACAAAATTCTTGGAATCGTGTTCCAATGTCAAAACGCCACCCTATATAGAACTTTAATTAGTACTTCAAGAATACGAAGGTACACAAATACTTACAAGGTACCCTAACAGCCTGAAATTGTCGTCCTCAAGATGCTGGCCCTGGTGCAGGCAGTGGTTGATACGATGTAGATACGAAGCTGTACAGCGTTTAATTGCAAGTCACGGGTATTAATCAAAACAAAACACGTACATGTGAATTCTTTTATCACCTTGGGGCATTTGGCGGTTCGAGACTTGGGAGTAAGGAAGAAAGTAGAATTACTAGAAAGGAGTGACCAAACACAACATGTAACCTCATTATGTAACCGATTGATCCGGCACTCTTACCTTTAATGACAGTTACATCTTCATGATTTGGACGCACCAAAGCACTCCAATATTGAGCATGCAGTTCGTCTTTAGGATGAGATTGGCGCCTCTTTGTCATATACGTACCAAGGATCTTTGAATTCCTCGGAGATCCGCCACTTGTCCAGGTTGTGTCAAGGTTGTGTCTAGGCTCTTCATTGTGGATGCTCTTGATAGATGCAAGCTATATTACTTCCCTTATGAAGCGTATGATCAAATTGTCGTGAATATAAGTGGTATGCGGTCATTTATCTTCCAATTCACTGCTCACAGGTTTCGAATACAACAGAAACGTACGCGGGATCAGTTCACAGGCTTTCAAGTTTCAGTGTCATTTTTGTCGTGCGGTTACTACACCATCAAGTAAGCCATTTCATTCATTATTCAAGCTTCTCAAACCCTGAGCACCCCTTTTCATTTTGTGGTTAGGCAAATAATAGTGGAGGACGAAGTGTGCTTGATTCAAATACAAAATATATTAAATGACAACTTGAATGACCGCTGAAGTACCACATTATTGATTGGTTCTACGTAGAGAAAAGCCATGGTACGTCACTCACAATTTACTTTATGCCTATATAAAACCTTATTGTGGCCTGGTCCCAGAGAAGATTCAGTTTCCGGGCCATTGGATGGCATGTGAATTAGAACAAAAATTTATGCTTGCGCACAAAGTCCCAAAAGGCACCAAAAGGGTCATTTAGTGTCAAAGACCAACCCTTAACCGTAACGTTAAACTAGGGTTGGATGTATGCAGGAATGGATGATAACACAAGCAAATGCTGATCACTAGACGGTTCTTTTTTGAGTCGGTATGTACGTGACTATTAATATTGTTGTACACTGGTGTTTCCACCGGTATATAACTCCGTGTCTCCTTTCATAGGTTGACATCGGTCATTTGCGTTCCTATGTGTCATATCCTAACTCATTAGCTCCATTTTGTTCAGTACTGCGCTTGTTGTTTGCCTTTAGGATTCATTTTTCAAGAGAGTGGGACATAAGAATTGGTGGGTCGATGAAAATTGTATGCTTTCCTTTGGATAATGATGTCCACTGAGGCGCCTTACAGTTTGTTTCACAACAATAATGTTACCGCTTCTCCGCAACCTTTGTTCCACTTTGAGACTGGATTTACCAAATTTGAGGAACAAAGAAACGGGGACCCATCAGTACCAGGAACTAATACCAAATTCCAGGAACTTCAGTAAGCAGACGAAATGTTTGAGTAATTCAAATGTCGGTGACAAAATATCCCACAGATACATTGAAAACCGATATAAAGCCTAGTCATTGAGACATGCACCGTATACTTCAGATTACTTTACAGGATGTACACCTCCGTGAAATGGGTTCTTTGCTTCATTATTTTGCTTCTTCCACAGGGAGGGCTCTGCTTTGGCGCCGGGAAAGTCGGTAAGGATCAGAATACTTTAAATCTATAGACAATTGCTCATTTACTCGTCTCTAGGTGCAGAACTCAATGGTATATTTTCAATTAAGTTATTGGGAACAACGTCAAGGTACTAAATCTCTGTAGGTCATGCTTTTCTTCATGGAGGCAGGTCTAGTACATGATACGATTTAGTATTACATATTCACTCGTTTAGATCTTGGGCAGACTCTTCTGAAAATAGCTGGCGTTGCGTTCACGAAGCGAGAAGTCGATACAATTTATTTTGTACGTTAAATTTTATGTGGTTGTGACGCCTATCTCACACATAATTATAGGGTAATTGGTTGAGGGACTACTCTCAGGCAATGGATATTAAGGGTCTCGGCCTCTTTGGAGGAGGCAATGAATCAATGGCAAAGGACGCTATAATGCTTGTTATTCAAGTCCTTTCTTTCATGGTCAGATGCCTCCTCTGTGGTATTGCAAGTTACTAACGGCTTCAATGATTAATACTTGAGTAGTCCTTCGGATTCGCTACCCGGGAATTTAAAGTCACGTTCAAGAAGCTCGGTGTATATTCACATGCTGTTTGTTTCAACGTGCTTTGGTTCTTTCTCGTTCATTGATTCTACCCATCATCCTTAGGAACATATTGATAATCCAAAGTCAGCATCCCTGTAAGCTTCTTGACTAGGTACTAACAATATAATGTAGAGGATATGAGTCCAACGCTCAAGTCTATCATCCAGACCTTAGAGGAGAGGTTTTTGATGATGAATATGCGGTCGATCTTGAGACCGGGATGAAGGTAACTTCTATTAACTTGATTTTCCATTTGAAAACCCTATAAAGTTACGTTCAGAACTACATAGCGCACGAAGGTCAAGGTTACCATACATCCACAGGGTACATCCGGTACACTTTGAGAGAATGCATCGCAAAAGGAAGGACTTCCCAGCGAAGGAATTGCGATGATAATTACGACGCGCTGCATCTCCTTGGTTCTGCACTACACACACTCGAGGACTTCCTAGCTCATAGTATGTTCAACTCAACCATTGTTCAGAATTCTCTCACTAATGCTTTGGGATAGCCAATTGGTGCGAACTTGTCATAAAAAAATTAAGCAAACCTGAGGCCAATGTGTTCTGCTTCGCTGGAGATAAGAGTATGTTTCTTGTTTTTCAATTTATGTGATTATCAACTTTTGGCGGACAGCATATGTTTCCACAAAGGATGGCAAATTAGTGCCGCCGCTAGTTACTGGAACCTTTGGTGGCGACGACTTCCTTCTTTCTATCTTCGGTTCTGTAGATGAGTAAGCGTTTCTTGCCTTTTTGTCTCTATATGAATTGCTGAGTAACTGTGCTATAGCCATCTTTGCGCGCATAATAGCGCAGATATCCAACAGAAGATTCGCAGTGTATGACCCCATTTTTTCGCTCACTGGGTTGAATCTGATGCATTTTTCCCAGTCCAATGGCCAGCACACTATGCAAGGATTAAACAAGTTACTTAAACGCCTTGCAAAATCGAATTCAACTCTCAAAGATCATATGGGTAAACTTGAAGCCGCCAAGAAACTAGGCGAAGAGCATAAATCTAGACTTCAAGACCAGCTCAAAGAACTCAAGACGCCGGATGCAACTAACTCAAATTTCAAGGCAGAACATGCCGAAACAGAGCGGCGACGCTTAGCAGCTAGGAAAGCCTTCCAAGAGAAAAGCGCAACCAAGGGTCCGCTGCAGGAGGAACCCCCAAACGCTGCCTCTGAATTCCTATGGGACATTCTTGGTATTAGAGACGAGATTATGCGGACAGTTATTGACGCTCTAGCAGCAATCGGTCTCTCAAGATTGATGGAAGAGTTCAATGAAATGGTCAATACAGGTCTGTAATTCACGGTATTCTTGGGAAAGCTCGTGGTCTGGCATTTACTACTTTCAGCTATATGGGTGATTATTGCAAACATTATTGAGGTTTGTGCTCGAAATTTGTGGGGCGGTGTCAATCCAAAATGCATTTCTGATTATCTCCCAGCCCGCCGTAGATGCCTTAGCAGGTGCTGCTACTGAAGGCCACAAAGACCTTCTTCACACCAAAGAACAGACACAGGTTTTCGAAGATTCTTCTTGTTCTGACCCGACACATTCTTGGCTTGCAAAGGTAAATCAGGCATCGGCTTGCAATATATTAACCACTCATTTTTCTTTAGGATCATTTCAAGAACTCCCTACATCTTCCGGCGGCTAGAGTCGCAGCAGTCGTAGTTGAAGATTGTGTAAAAAAAGTTACGATGGTGAGTAATATTTAATAGTCTTGATCGATTTTCAAGTCGTTGAACATTTTCTCTTTGATTACTAGGCATGGACAAATCAAACCGATGCTGATGCTATTATCAACGAAGTAAGTTTCCTGTTGTTTCGAAGAACCATATCACTAAAAAGTACCGGTTAAAGATTTTAGAAGTGTTTCACCATCCTTATTTCCCAAAAGAGGGGTCAATTATTCAAAATACTATGTTTACAACGATAGAAACCTACATGAACAATTTGGGTGACAGCGGAAGAGCTAGTCTTCTGAGTGTTTTGACATCGGTTTGTCTTAATTCATTTTCCATCGTCTCTGCTACAATCATTCTTTTTCCAACTATTAGGAGGCTGTCCACAGTGGTCTCAATGTCCGTGAAATTCCTAAGAACCCAGCATCCCCCGGAAGCGCCGTCGGTGAAGCCCTTGGCGATGTGTTCAAATTTGGACTCGAAATTACAGATCAAGCCTTAGAGGAGATTTTAACAGCTATTGACAGCGCTGAGGAACTCTTGGACGATATCAAGCAGGGTGCAGAAACAGCATTCAACGAGGGAAAAAAAGTGGCACAGAACGTTGAACAGAATCTTGACAAATTCGGGCACGAGGTGGAGAAAGCCGCGACTGAAACAGGGAATGATATCAAGGTTATTGTAAAAGATGTGGAAGAGGGCGCAGTGAATATTGCGAACAATATTGCTAAAGGTGTAGACGACACCGCGAACGTGACTGCTAAATGTGCAGACGACGCTGCGAATGTGATTGCTAAAGGTGCAAACGACGCTGCAAATGTGATTACTGAAGGTGCAAACGACGCTGCAAATATGATTGCTAAAGGTGCAGACAATGCTGCAAACGTGATCGCTAAAGGCGCAGGCGACGTTGCGAACAATATTGCTCAAGGCGCAGGCGGCGCTGCGAACGTGATTGCTGAGGGTGCAAACAACATTGTGGGCGGTATTACCAGTGGCGTGACTGCAGTATTTAGCTTGTTTTAATAAATCTGGCATACCTGTCATGTGTAATCGTTCTGCTGACCTGACAGCCGCAAGCCCGCAAACAAAAAGCACTATCAATCTGAGGACGGTATTATGTGCAAAGAAGTCTTGAATGTAATCTATGACTACACTCAGAATCCCGGGTGGTGGTGTCGTCGAGTACTAAGCAAAAACTGTATGCACAGCGTTAATCCGTCATTTCAACCTAGGGTTATGCTGTGACCTTATAAGTTTATGACGCTACTTACCGCCAGAATCCACAAACTAACTTCACGCGACACAAATGTAGAAGTCAGGCATGCAATCACAATTTTCTGAAGCGCTATGATCCCCGCCTGGCTGAGTGGCCTTCGGAGCGTACTACCCACACCCTCTCGGGTTTCTCATTGCCTATACTGAAGGAGCCGTTCCAATCCAGGTCCAACCAAAATGGAATGAACGTGAGGCGGGCACGAAAAATGCATTCAATAACAAGAACGATGTAAAGGTGTGCCTAAAACAGAGTAACGACAGCCTGCGAACGAACCATACTCCTGGCATGAGTTGCAAGCTAGAGGGGGATGGGTTTCGTGCGTGTCCTCGTTTTCTATCAGGAAGGCTTTTTTGTCACGGATGAAGATTAACCTGATAATCGTCTCATTGGTCCGTTCTATCTGGTCGATAGAGACGTGTACCGCTGCGTATCTCAAATTGGTATATATATGCGATGTATCTCGCATCAATTTGTCTCCTCATGCCTTCGCATGTACACAAACCTCTTATAATCTCTCTCCCTTTCCTCTTCAATTCATTTCAACCTCCACGCCCCGCTCCCTCGCTTCTGTCCTTATCCCCAAATTTCGACCCCCCACTAACACTCATTTTCCATTCTCTCTAGCATGGTGCCAGCGCATAACCGATGACCTTAATATATACACGTTTAGGAGCGCATGTCAAACAAGAGTACGCGGTGATGATCGTGGACGGGAGGTGTAGGGCTTGGGTTGTGATTGGGCCGACAACGTACGTGAGTGGGAGGAGTTTCGGCATAAGACGCTAGAGGAGCTCGGGTAGATGTGGTGGGAGAGGTGCCATATCGTTCTTGTGAGAGCTACTGAGCTACCGTGCTAGGGTGTTGGTTTTAGAGGTGAGGGGTGTCGAGGTTTTTGAGCAGCAAAAAAGAGACGCGTTGGCGCGGAAAGCCGACGTTCAAGGAGGAGGCGTCGAAGATACAGTTTCGGGATGAAAGGAAATCCAATCTGAAGTTGAGTCTGCGATGTATTAGATGTGAGTAAGACAAAACGGAAAAAAAGGACTGACTAGTGCAAGATTATGCGCACCACCCGCAAACTCATAGTCGACTGTAGCATAATCAATCTTGGGCATAGACTTTGAAGGGCCGCCCACATCTGTACTGTTGAGCTCCACTTTCCCTTGCTTGGCTTGACAACTCTTGAGTACCTCGGATCTTCGAAAAGGATGTGGAGAACACGTTGGACGACCTCGTCTTGATATTGAGGACTACTTTTGTTGATAAGGCTCAACAAATGTTCTGGTTCGATGATTGGGACAATTTCGGACAGGCTATCGAAACAGGATCCAGAGGCTCAGCGTCGGGTTGAGGGTCTGCCACCACTACTTTCTCCGGAGGTGGTGGCGGCGCAGGAATCACGGCTTGAGGGTGAGGCACGACGTTTATCACCTGTGGAAGGGGGTAGGTAGCTCAACCCCGCTCGCATTGCGTGGGTTGTGCTGGTTGGAACGCACTGCCAGAGGTTGATTTTATTCATCACTAGGCAGAAACAGAGGTAAAGGCTTCGCTGAAGCGCTCACTTTCTGTTGAGAGCTTGCAGGAATGTTCCGCTGCCGCTTAGCTGGGTTCTGGCCCCTGCCTTCGGCTCAGAGTCTGACTCAGAGTCGGCGAGTTGTATAACATGGCCTTGGACGTATTGTACAGGCCGTTTCGACTTGAATTTAGGTTGAAGATATCGAGGAACCTCCTATGGAATATCGATGGATTTCGGACATGTTGATAAACGATAAACAATTCTGTTGAATTGACAAAATTACAGAGAATGCACACTGAATTGGTCAAATTAGTTTAAATAAGTGAAGTAAAGAGTTATTTGACGTACCTTCTTGTCTTCATACACAGTAAAGGACAAAGCAAGTCTGTGGTGAAAATAAGATGTGTTTGTCAGGTGCCATCTAGAATGAACCAAGTCGGAACACGAACCGGATGTCCACAATAATTGATTTGTCCACGCGTTGTTTGTTGTTGTAGACAAAAGTTGTAACCTGTCTTTTTTGTCTTTCCTCTTCCCTCCCGGCTCTATCAAGTTACTATCGAAATTCTCCATAGGGTTAATGCACCTAAGGCCCAGATATATATGTGACACGTTACTAACTTGAGCAGTACTAAAAAATAGGTTTATGTAAAGCAATATGTCAGCGTCGCCAATATTGAACCACAAGAACGTAAGTGGGGAAAGTCATGCGCATCTGCGAAATTTAGCCCCTTAATAATGACTCCAAATACGAGTGTATTCGCAGGAATCGTAAGTATATGAGGTTAAATACTGCTAGTACTAGTCTAATCGTAGTCCAATTGTTAGAAGGTATTATACAAAGTATAGAAACGACCGTAAGTGTCCATCATTAATATTAGTTACAGTTAATATTACCCATAGAATGTCATTCATTGTTGGAGAGGTGGATGAATGTCATCAAATATTATCCTAAACTGTTTCCGTTGAAGATCTGCGGAAAATAGAACTATAAGCAATACGCTCCGTTGGCAACTCAGAGCGGGAGGGAACAAGTCCCGGTAGAGAATAGATGACCACAGACATAACTTCTGGGAGCACGACGAAGAGGTACCATAAATCCTCTTGATGTTGCTTCAATAGGTTTCCCATTATGGCCGCAGTGAAAACCTCTCGCATGAGAAGCAGGCTTGTGATGGCGCAGAGTAGAAAGCAGCCATACTTCAATCCTACTACATCATTTTGGTGCTTCGTGTACATGGAAGCTACAGAAACAATTAGTAAGTTTTAACAAAGAATCCTCGAAATCAATGCAGCATACCTTTTATATCCATTCGTGTCAGGATAGCGGTCTGTATTGCCTGAAGGACGGTGAGGACGAGGAAGATAATTATGCTTGCTTTGCGTAGAGCTGAGCCTTTTGACGTAAATCCATTCGAACCTTTTGTCAGCGAGATTCCAGCAATCCCAACGGCGACAGCGGCTGCTAACCCCAGGCGGAAGAGGTGCTTGTTCCGTAACACTTGATGAAAAATACCGCTGGGAGGTTGAATTTCCGATACTGAGATTCTGAAAGACTTTTGTTTAGTTATGTACGACTGCTTCTGAGAGAAATGAGGATTACCTATCAAGAACCAGCGTATATGCTGAGTAGAGCAGGCCGAAGAAGCCTACAGTTGATAATACTTCGTCTGCGATAAACATCGGCATATTATATGAAGCAGCCTCTGAGGCAATAAGCACGGTACGCATAGTGAATGCAGTAATTCGTACTATTAAATCGTATCAGATATTTGCATATTTCGAAAGAATAAGAACTTACTAGCACAAAACAAGGCGAGTACGAAGTGAACGTAGGTCGGCCGTACAAAGGATTGTCTCACAAACCAGCCAAAAAGTGGTACATAGAGAACAGAAAAGACGATTGAAGCTCCAAGTGATTTAAACCCTAAGTCCTTGGCATAGCCGGAGGCAGGCATGGAAAGAATAAAAGAAGAATGGTGGTTAAAGAGATAATGTGCACTGCAGCCGAAATGTGTTCTATATATGCTAGGCGAGTCGTTTCTGTGAAACGTGGCCAAGCACAGCCTCGCGAATCGCAGCAAGAACACTGCGAGGAAACGCAGAGTCAAGCGTAAATATAGATTGTGGAAGCGAATAAGTCGTTCCAAGTTTGTGCCTTGATCATTCTTAGATGCTGGTAGACTCAGACTGTATCGGTTGTATGGCTGACCCTTTACGAAACTTGACTAAGGCCCAAGGAATGAAGATACATACTCGATGGTGCACTAGAGTGGTTGTTCGTGAGTGACTGTTACGAAACGAATTCGGCTGACCTATGTGACTTGAGAGGGGTTGATATGATAACCATCGAATTTCTTCTGACACTGCAAATAGGCACGGCATATTTTGACTCCATTTGCTGACTCACAGCAGAGCAGACTCAACATCCAGTTCCATATTGTTTGGATGTCAGTGCCCAGTGGCTCAAAGGATCGTGCTTATTCGTGTTAAAGTCGGGCTTAACACCTCGCGAGATTGTGAGAATCTATCTTCCACCCACTAACGAAGCATCGGGCGGGTGTTTGGTTCATCTGAAATGCGGGGCCTTGTACCTTTTGTTGTAGAGTTAGTCTGTTTTGGTTGATGGGACGTACCACGCTGCGGCGCAGGAGGAAATACGAATTGCCATATCCAGGAAAGATATCGACGCTGAATCAACCGAACAGCTCCGAGGTTGAAAAGCGTAAGAATCTACATAGCTAGGAGATTGGGCCTCGAGAACAACTCCAGAGCTCAACGGATCGGGCGCCGAGCGCAGAGCGCTGAGCCCCGCATGCAAATTGTTTTGGCCTAGCTTGATCTAGTAAATAGTGTGTTCCTGATACATATTCTTGTGCAGGTGAGTTAATTTCCGGCCTTTGTTTCAAAGTTTTACTCATGCGACCAAGCGTGCGGCTAGTGAAAATTTTGAGAAAGAGCAGCCCCGGACATCGGATCGGAACTGAAACTGGGTTGTCTAAATTTAGACGATATCAGATAACAGGTGTGTTCTCACTTTCACTTTCAGTTCCGATGCTTCGACCTCGTGTATGGCTCAGTAAGTAACAATTCAAGCAGCGGGAGCACCTAAATTTCTTAGAGACATATATTCTTATAGTCACAGGCGCGTCCTCTGGATTTGGTCGCGCCGTAGCGGAAATCGTGCTCAAAAAGGGCGACATCGCTGTCGCAACCCTACGGAGCCCCTCAGCCCTCAACGATCTTGTTGCAATAGCAGACCCTGCTCGCCTCCTGGTGCTGAAATGTGATGTCACAATCCGAGAGGAAATATCAGACGTGTTCCAGAAGACGGTTGAGAGATTTGGGCGGTGTGATGTTGTTTTCAATAATGCGGGATATGCAGTAGTAGCTGAGATTGAGGGCACGCCAGACGATGCGGCGCGTGCGTTGTTTGATGCGAACTTTTGGGGGGCGGCAAATGTTAGTCGGGAGGCAATGAAGGTGTTTCGAGAAGTGAATGAAAAAGGCCGAGGGGGCAGGTTACTTACTATGAGCTCGTCACAAGGATTCTACGGGCTTCCGGCCCTCGGGTATTACTCTGCAAGGTATGCGAACATGCGCTTGTCTTTTTGCGGCCGCCTGAGTTATTTTTTGTTTTTGTTTTGAGTAAACATGGTGAGTCAATGCTGGAATTTGATTTCCGTTTTGCTGTTTAACACCATCACTCAAGCTGTGGATGGTTTCACTGAAACTTTAGCAATGGAGCTTGACCCTACGTGGAACATTAAAGTAAACATGTACAGTCGTTTCATGCGACTACATCTTACCTGCCATATCAGATTTCCCTCTTAGCCCCGACCAATTTCCAAACAAAGGCGATAAAAAACGGCGTCACATATCCGCCGATACCTGCATACAGTAACCCTAACTTGCCATCGCACCGAACTCGATTAGCGTTCGAAAAGGGTGTCCTTCCGAATGATGTCGACCGAGCCGCGGAGCGAATTTTTCATTTTGCCGGCGTGGATAACCCGCCCATGAGGTGGGCAATTGGGGCTGAATCCGTTGCCGGAACAAGGAAGAAATTGAAGACCATGAGAGACGAAACGGACGAGTACGAGCGCTGGTCAGATAATTTGGTAAGCAGATGAGGCACTCATGACAAGAATCTTTGTTTCACTTCGACCTAATGGCAATATTAATTTTGATTGAGCTCAGCCACTAATTGGGTACCTCTCGCTATTCTTCAGAGTTTACTTGGTAAATAATAGGGCAATTAACACCAATTTTATTCGGATGTGCTTAGCGTCATCAAGAAGATTTTTTTATCGTGGTCAATCTGCCGGTGTCTGATTAGAATCGTGCAGTAACGACCTTAAGCTAAATTTCAAGAGGTAACAGGAAGATTTACAAAACCTTGAGCCTCGAATTGAAATTGAAATTCTGGGCTATGCCTGGTTACTAGTTAGCCGCTAATTAGTAACACACTTCGTGATTCTTTGTAAAATGGCGATGAGGTAGAAAATTTACAACGATATAAGCTGTGAGCCGCTGTCGGTTGGCACTGCCAGACGCCTGTGGTGGCTGTGATGACGTTTGCAGTTACGTTATACGTCCGATTCACTTTTGTTTTGTTTTTGTTTCCAGCGCTGATTTTGGTCAATTTTTGGTCAACGTATATAGAACATATATGATTATATCTTCGTACGCAAACTCATGACTATTTCTATCCAGATGTTGGAAAAAATACAGATCTATTTATAAGATCGAAATAACTGGTTAGTTCAGTTTTGATGGCAACTGCTTTTGCCATCAGCGCTCAGCCATTTTAGTGCTATTTGGTGACGCAAATACGCAGCAAGTATTTCTGTTCTACCTTCTACCATGACCATCTCTGTATCTTTTTCTTAAGAACCATAGGAAAGACGCGGATACGCCGTTCTCTTCGTTACTGGAGGGCCTAAAGCTCTTAGGAATCATCAAATTGGGCATCGGTTTCTTAATCTCCTCGTCATTGACTTGATTCACTTCCAACATGGCGCCAACTGCCAAAATCCGCAAAGCTCTCAAGTCTGCTGCACGTTTACCTCGAGTAGCCATTGGTGGTGGCAAAGGCAGTGGGCGCAACCACTTCTCTCCTGCTCCCGGTGAGCAGCCCCTCGTATTGTTCCGCGTCCAAATCCTTGGGTGCAAGGACATCCTGGCCAAGGATAGGAATGGATATAGCGATCCGTGAGGCCTTGTATTCTTTGTTTTGAAGTCGCAAATATTGATGTTCTGTACAGCTTCGTTGTCGCATCGTTACTATCTACAAGACATCAAACACCTGTTGCAAAGCGCACCACAAACCCCACATACTCTGCAAAAGACGCCACTTTTGATTTTCCTATATATCTATCACTTGCAGACAAGCTTGGTGTTGTGGAGCTTGTCGTCTGGGACAAGGATATGCTCACCAAGGATTATCTTGGCGAAGTTGCTTTGCCTCTTGACGCGTGGTTCCCCGATAGCAGCTCCTGTGCGTTTCACGACCCCTCGAATATCGTAAGTCGTGTTATCTAAAGAAGCACAATGAACCTGATCTGTTTTTTGTCTTCAGGCGATGTCGTTGAACATACAATCGACTCGCGAGAAAACCAGCGCGACTGGCTCAGTTCAAATAAGGATCGGCTTCGTCACGCCTCCAAACGCCACCTCGGAGTTGAATTACGAGGATATATACGCGGAATTGAACAAGCGATCCCGACCGTCGTTGGTATCTGCCCCGCCTGTGAGTGATGTTATTCAAGTGTTCTGGTTAGCTACTTATTACCGTTTAGACTGAGGGTGTTGGCACCGTCCGGTCGCACCAGGACGGTCCTGAATACGAAGACGACGGCGGGCTATCGTCAGATGAGGGATCAGACGACGAAGATTTCGTAGATGCACTGGGTGAACAGGGCGCCTCAATAACTCCACCAGGTCTATCGCAACCTAGTACTCCATACACTGCCCCTCCGTCTGCTTTTCTCGAACCTGCGCAGCCTTTGCCTCGTACATCTCCCAACGGATCTCCATCACCATCTCCGTCGCCTTCGCCATCCGGGTCGCCAGATCTACTTAGTCCCCCACCTTCAGCAGGGAAAACCCCCACGATGGGTACCCCAAAATCCTCTAGTGGATTCATACCACGCATGAAGTTTGCGAGAAAGTTGTCTGGAATGACGACGTCGTCAGATGATACGGCAGTAGCGTCACCGGAGCCTTCCACTACGCCACGTAAGAGCAAGTTCAGACGCAGTTGGGCAGGTGGGAGCTCAAGTGCCGAAGCGGGTGTTTCTGGCAGTGACGTGATTACAAAAAAGACACGAGGAGCTGGGTATCGATTTGAAGGGTCGAATGATATTCTTGGGATCGTGATGCTTGAGATTCAGAAAGCGGAGGATTTACCACGGCTTGCCAATAGTGAGTATTTTCAACCAACATTCGGACGTGACGATCTAATTTTTATCCTGAAGTAACGCGTACGGGGTGGGACATGGACCCATTCGTCGTCATCTCATTCGGGAAGAAGGTGTTCCGGACACGTGTCATAAGGCACTCTCGAAACCCAGAGTGGAATGAGAAGCTGCTATTCCATGTTCGGCGTTATGAGACGGCTTTCAAGGTTCAGCTCACGATCCTGGACTGGGATAAACTCTCGTCGAATGATCATGTCGGGGACGCAACCTTTGATTTGAAGGAACTCGTGGATAACGCACCACAGCCGGATCCTTTGACTGGCTTGTATGCGCCGGACGATGATGGTGAACACCCTATGACGGAATTTAGATTGGGCTTATCAACGGCGAAGGAAATGCCTTGGGAGGCCAAACATAACCCTCAAATCACATTCCGGTACGTCCTTTGGGTTTAACGTACATTATAATTAACCTTATGCCGCTTGTAGTGCGAAATACCAGCCCTACGACGCGCTCCGCCAACATTTCTGGCGTCAATATCTTAAGCAGTATGACACTGACGACTCTGGATACGTATCACACCTTGAGCTCACATCTATGCTCGACTCGCTCGGGTCCACACTTACACGTTCCACGGTATCCTCATTCTTTACGCGCTTTGGCAAGAAACCACATGTGGATGACCTGACATTCGCTGAATGTATACAGTGTCTTGAGACGGAACTAGGTCGACCTCACAGCGAAAAGAAACGTCTGGATGTAGATGAAGGCCCTGATTCGAGTGCAGGGGCGACGCCAATGCTCATGTTGTCGAACCACATTGGAGAACCTCTCGAACTTGACCAGCTGGACTTCTCGGGACCGGCGACGCATGATGTTGTGGATAACCATGACCATACGCTGAAACCTGGTGCACCGTTGGACTATCACACCGAGGCAATGCGCGTGCCCTTGTCTGACTCGAGCGATGATAATGAGGTCGAAGCAGAAGACGAACAGTATTTCCCCCCTGCATCCGTTGCGTCGGAGGTTGAGCAGCCCACCAGCCACGCACCCGCTCCTTCGAAGAAGGGGCGGTTCCGTCGAGTTGGCATAAAGTCGTCGAAGACGGGTGGTAAGGCCTCCTCAGGCTCAGACCCGCTGAGTGCACAAACTCTGAACAATACCAACGACGATTCGGTGGAACGCGTGATTAATGTGAAGAATTGCCCATTGTGCCATCGACCTAGGTTGAGCTCGAAGGCTGAGGTGGATATTGTGACTCATCTCGCTGTGTGCGCCAGTCAAGATTGGAACAAAGTTGACCGGATCGTGGTCGGTAATTTCGTGACAGCGAGTCAGGCACAGAGGAAGTGGTATACAAGAGTTATTAGTAAAGTGTCCAGTGGAGACTATAGACTTGGGGCTGTGAGCTTAAGTTTTCTTCCTATATCACAGTTTACTAACGGGGTAACATCTCAGAATTCGGCAAATATCATTGTTCAAGATCGATTGACGGGCCAGTTGCAAGAGGAAAAGATGCAGGTATATGTTCGGTTAGGCATCAGATTACTATACAAGGTACGTTCTTGTGCATCTTCCGCCTTGACAACTTCAATTTTAACACAATGTTTGCAGGGGATGAAAAGTCGCATGGAGGGTGGTCGAGGTTCGTAACAAAAACTCAAGGCTCGCATGTATTTGATGATCTACAGCTCGTCGACTGCTAAAATCATTGTCGATCAAGCAAGGTATCAAGTACGACTCGCCCGAGTCAGCTCGTGATATCCCTACATTTATACAGTTCCACGGTCTCAAAGTCGACGAGATCATGGATCCACTTGATTCTTTCAGTAAGCTCTAATAACTTGACTCTCTTTCTTGCTCACGTCTTGACATAGAAACGTTTAATCAATTCTTCTACCGGTAATGCCATTATTGTTCCTGGCGTCCCTATGTAGACTAATTTTCCTACTTAAGCAAACTTAAACCATCTGCCCGACCCATCGAGTCACCTGAAGACCCCTATCGCCTGGTTTCTGTAGCTGACTGCCGTCTTATAGCATTCGAAACCGTTTCGGAAGCCACTCGACTCTGGATAAAAGGCCGCGAATTCACTGTTGGGCGCCTCCTTGGAGATGTGTATAAACACCAAGCAGACCGATACACCGGCGGTGCTCTTGGTATATTCCGCTTGGCGCCGCAGGACTATCACCGCTTTCATTCTCCTGTAGATGGCGTGATAGGCTCCATGACCTACATCTCAGGGGAGTACTACACAGTGAATGTTGGTATTCTATCTTTTTGCTGTGAAATCAAGTTGTTGACCCTCAACTCTATCCTCAGCCACAGGCCATTCGGACTGCCATAGATGTATATGGTGAGAACGTGCGCAAGATCGTCCCAATCGACAGTCCGCAATTTGGGCGGGTCATGGCCGTCTGTGTTGGCGCTATGATGGTAGGTAGCATTGAGACAACAGTTAAGGAGGGTCAGCATGTGCGTCGTGGTCAAGAGTTTGGTTTCTTTGCATTTGGTGTGTCCTATTGTTTGCCTGTTGAATGAGTGCAAGTATTCAACAGAAACTTAGGTGGATCGACAATTGTCCTTCTTTTTGAAAAGGGTGCTTTGGAATGGGATGAAGACCTGGTGATTAACGGCCATGCGTCATTAGAAACACTTGTTCGTGTTGGTATGGGACTAGGTAATGGTCGTCGCCCTACGCCAGCTTCCGCACCTAGTTCCATGGTTTCTTTTGGATCGAACTCCCAAATATAAGCGGGATCTCTCCCATCATCCTACTCAGTTTTTCGTTCTTAAACGGCGTGCTTTCGTCACCTTTGCTTCGCGTTATTCAGGATATACTACTTTCATCAATTCCGCACTTTTTCCTCCAATCCCTAATTACCATACTAATAGTTTCTTTCTCTTACAAATTTTTGTATTTATATTGTTGATTGTCGAAGTAACGAATACATCTACCTCTTTATCTACTATCTGGCATCTTCAGCTAACCCAACTTGCTCTAACTTTGTTTGCTAATCATGTAAACCGTTGCAACATAAAGCGATTGGTTACTAGTAACGTCATCCTCATAATACAGCCTTATAAGGCTTCATGACATCAAGGAACTTTACCCACCGACCACCATGCCAACTTTTTACCCTGCTCCATCCCTCGCTATCCTCGCCCCAGACGATTTGCAGCCGAAGCAAACAGCCCGCCAGAGTGCAATCTGCAAATGAGATAGTATCTCCCATGATAAACGGCCCACTTGAGTTTTTCTGTAGCCAGCTATCAAGGCGATCGAACTCAGCTTGCACTGCGCGCCACTTCTCCTCGCGGACTTGTTCGTTTGGGATAATTTTCTCAAGATGGCCTCCGACCTCCTCGCCCTTGGTGCGCTCAAAATATTCCTGGCTAACAGGATGTAAACGAGAGTTGATGTCGAACAGGACTAGGGGCAATATAGCTCTCGATGTAGCGCCGAACGCGTAATGGAAGACGTGCTGAAGCGCCTCCGTGCCGGCTGGGATGAGTTTGGGGGTGTCAGGGTACTGTTTATCGAGATATTCGGCGATCCGGATGGAGTCTCCAATTGCGAGGCCAGTTGTAGAGTCATAAATTGCTGGTAATGTGTAGTGCGGCCGCCCATCTGCTTTCGTATCGACAGCTTGGATACCCAGCTTTTTGCAGTGCTCCTCGATGTCAGGGTATTCGATCCATGCGGTTTTGTATGGGATTCCTTTGTAGTTTAGAGAAAATCTGGAAGAGATCTGTGAGGAGCATACTATTCCCTATGAAACAATGATGATTTACCTTGTTTTCCAGGTGTTGGGTGACCAGGCTTGAGTAGGGAACGTGGATGGAATATCGAAGAAAGTGATCATGTTGTTGCACGCTAAGTTGATGGGGTGTTACTAGATTCCTTTATTGTTCATGCAAAGAAGACTCGGATGATAGTATTATCATCGCGGCGATATTCGACATAAAATATGGAACGAACCGGGTGGAAGGAAGTCCCATCCGGCGGAGTCCCACTGAGGAACAACCAACCGTATGGGATCATGAATAAGTTCTGGAAGGAGCCGTTTGTATCGGCGGGAACTACTGCCACACTCCCAGTGGCAATTTCCGCATGCGTCGGTGCATTCAAGTTCTAAAAATGGATGATCGATGAAGTCTCGAGATCCCGAGGCACTCAGTAAGCTATTGCCAAGCTGTTGTCAATGAGTACTAAATTCTTAATTTGATAAAGCATCAGTATTTGACTATGAACCTGACAATGTATCTCGGCAGCGTCAATTAGCAGCCAATGTTACGACCAATGGCCATTACGTGTGCTAAGCATAGCTTGAATGGATTTTCCTCAGTACCAATTATATATAATGGTCTAAATCGTTGGCCTTTCAGTATCCCAAATATTCACCCAGCTCCCCCCTCCAAATATACGCGATAATATGGTTCTCAAATTATATGGACACATCCACGCAACATGCACACATCGCGTCGCGACCGTCTTGCACGAAAAGAAGGTCCCATTCGAGTTCATCGAAGTCGACGTCACCAAAGGTGAACAAAAGTTTGCAGAACATCTTAAACGACAGCCGTTCGGACAAATCCCCGTTATTGTAAGCAGTTGTCAAACTTCTCTCAGAAAATAAACAAAGTTAAGGACCGTTTCGCGTTCCCCAGGATGACGATGGGTTCATGCTTTACGAGAGCAGAGCCATTTGCCGTTATATTTGCGAGAAGTACCCAAATCAAGGACCGGTTCTTATTCCCACCGACATCAAAGCCAAGGCGATCTTCGAACAAGCCGCGTCTGTCGAGCTCAGCCACTTCGATCCGTATGCTTCTAAGGCGATCGCGGAAATGATTTATAAGCCGTAAGTTTATGGAACAATAATTTGTGTGCCCGGTTAAATGAATTACAATGATCGTTTACCAGCGCCCTCAAGCAAATACCCATCCAAGCAATTTTTGACGAGCAGATTTCCCTACTCGCGAAAGGACTAGCTGTATATGACACCATTCTAGGCTCTCAGAAGTATGTTGCTGGGAATGTACGCAATTTCAAGCAGGCACTCTAATACACCAGCAACTAACGAAACTTGCATTAACAGGATATAACGCTTGTCGACATCTTCCATATTCCGTTTGCCACGTTACTTGCCCCCGCAGGAAGTGACATAATAAATTCCTTCCCAAATGTTTCCAGGTAAGGGCCCGGCCCAATAAAATCGTTGATCTGATTGAAGGTTACCAATCGCTTGTAGGTGGCTTAAAGATATCAGCTCGAGGCATTCTTGGGTTGTACATCAGAGTGGCGTTGTGAGTGTGAACTCGTACCCATCCAGCCCTACCAATTAGTAGATAATATGTATCGAGCAATGTCAATGTAAGTACTTACTGCACAGAAAGCAAAGAGTACTGCCGTAAACTATTTGTTATGCCTGAATACCTACACCTTCCGCGGTGTTCTGAGGGGGGATACGTAGACAATATTAGTGGAACCCGGGGTGTTGGATTAACTAGCAGAAGGGTAACGGTCCACCAGAGAAGCAAATAGCAATGAGTCTCCTGGGCAAATAATGAATCGTCTCGACTCTCTTATTATAGATCGCACTAAATACTATGCATGTGCTCTATGAATTTGTGTTCAGATCTCCTTCTATATTTCTTCTTTATTGATAGCGCGACCAGGTATATGTTCCATAATTCACTTATAAATTTGTGTGTTCTATAATTCTTCTGCCTTTATAAATCAATTCTGATCCATAATCCTCCTCTATTTACGATTCACATCTTCTTCCATAATTCCTCTTCATTTATCTCCTTATACTAAGCATACATTTTATAATTCATTGATAAATTTGTGTTTTATAACTCTTCTGCTTTAAATCAATACTGATCTTGTACTGATCTATAATCCTCCTCTATGGTATTGAATTCTAATTCGTATCTCTTCTATAATTCCTCTTCACTGATCATGTTATACCAAGCCATACATTCAATGATTCATTTAGGCATTAATATCGCCAGAATCACAGTATTTGAGCTAATCGTTGTAGGAGTGACCTTAGGCCACCTGCCGCGAGCTACCCGCGGATAGATCGAATTAGATAGTAGCAGTAGAACGACTTGTCCTTTTGTAGATGCGGGGGGTGTCGCGACAAATTGTTCATTGCTTGGCTTCTGCAATCGCGTACCAGGCAGACCGCGCACTGCTTGACGCGCCTCCGAGCCTTGCTAGACCCTCGGCGCCCTCGGTTGCTGGGGTAGGCTTGATCGCCTATTCCATCATGATGACACGGCCTCCCATGCATACACTCTGTTGCTTTCACCGAAATCATTCCGTGTCAAAACATATATATAATACTCCCCTGCATCATAACATGAGATCGATGTCGGAGACAAGAACTTGATATTTGGACACCCGCAAATTAACGTAACATGAGCTCACAATCATTTTCATCTACGCTAAATTTACCAAATATTTATGTAAATATGACTTGGAAGTGCTCAAAAAGCACCTAATAGCTTACCCCAATGGTACTTAGTTGCTGCCGTTAGTGGCTGTGTTTGGAGTTGTAACCTGTTGAGAATCAATCGATCAATCAATAACTGCAATCTGCCACCGTGGCGTTGGATGATGTAACTATCTCAGGAACACGGGAACCCATGGCGTTGAGTCATTGACCACCGAGCTCCCGGACTTCCAGCCACAGAGGCAAGTACACGACAGGATGGACACCTAGAAAATTATGAAGCAAAAGCTAATACACGATACGAGTGCAAACAAATGAAGTGAGTAGGAACGAACTTAATTTAGAGATTTATTGTCAATGACTCATATCAGATATCATTCAGAAGCTGCGAGTTGACCTCAACTCGCTGATATTCATTCTCATAAAGAGTTATCCACAGTTTGGTTGTCATGGATGATTGCTTTTTGCTAAGCTCACAAATTGTTATTTTGCTTGAAGTGCCGCTTTCTCTTACCGTGAGCGATGCTCAACATCATTGGGCAAGTTTTGTCCTCCCTATTTTTCTTGACTCTATTGACTATAATTCCTATTTAGTCTCATCGCGATTGCTGCTTGCCTGGTTCCTGCCTTGCATTTAAATATTCCTGGAAATCCAGATGCTTCCGGAAACACTGAAGTTGACTGGACCTATGATCCAACCACCGACCCGTTCGTTAGACTCCTAGTCAAAGCTCACTTATAACATCCTTACTTTTCAAAATAGCTCCACCTTCAAGCTCCTCCTTGTCTGTAACTGCGCACCTTATCCTGTTATCAACGGCGATGTTCAATCCTCGTTGCAAGTGTTGACTTTTAGTCTCCAGGGTCAGCGAGATGGGTAAGGTTACACGCTGTACTTGGATTTCACTAATGTAAATTTCCTTCAGTGGGTACTGGCTGAGGGCGATCGATACCGAAGGCGGAGTCCTGGCTAATTCAGATACCTTCAGCCTCTCTGCTGACCCCAGTGGATTCTCGCTGAGACCTCTACCTTCTGCTGTGAGCATGTAAGCCTAACTCATTTTCTCATGATCGTAATTCTGATTTTTGTTTGTGAAGATTACCGCTAAACGCAGTCCCTCCACCAATAATGACCGCCGATGTGTCAATATCACCTTCCGGCGTAACTATAGACTCAACTTCTACGTCCACGTCCACTCTAGCTCTTACCAGCACTACTGTTGTCAATACTGCACAGTCTGCACCCCGCACCAGTTCTCACACAAGGACTATTGTTGGGGCTGCTGTTGGAGGGTTCATTTTTCTTGCCTTTACGACTTTTTTCTTGTTTTACCGCGGAGAGAAGTTACGAGCATCAATTCATGGTCAAAATAGGGCCCTGACTCATGATTCAACAAGAGTACATGTGCCTGAAGGCTTTGGCTTTGTTGTTCCTTTTCTCGGCTCATCAACAATCGCTTCTCAACCAGCACCACCAAGTGGATCACTAGACGATCCTAACATGAGAAAGTCGCGCATGATTCCACGTTGGCCACTTGAGGTCTCGCTACCTACGACAAGTCATGATCATGAACAGAATTACCAACCGCAGAGCGATGTGCATGGGTCTCAACCAAATCGGAACGAAAAAATTCTGGGTGCAGAACCATTGGCGGCACCAGGATGTATGACGGATGTTGGACAGAGACTAGCTACTGATAGCCAACATGGTCGCGTCCCACACTTTGTCAGGCACACCGATATTGCAGAAGGGGCGGGAATACTGGTCGAGTTACCCCCCGAGTATTGTGAAAATCGACCTCGACTTGAGGTCTAGCTCGCCAGGAAGTAAGTACCTCGTCACCAACAGTACAGAAACCAAATTTTCAGCGAGTAACTTTTCGAGTATTGCAACGCCAATTTTGCCCGTACATTCTTCCTATTTATGCTCTGCCTTTATATAACGAGATATATAAATCTCTACCCTCACACGGAACATTGTTTTATACAACTCTATTATCGCAGTATGCCCGTGGATGTAAGCAGGGTAGAATAAATAATACAATCGAGAAGCCCACAAGAAATGGGTTGGGTCGGTATTTTTGGGGCGTTAGAATTATTGGTAGGTCTGCCTTCATGACCACAGTGCCTAAATATTCAATGTCTTCGCTGGTATATTGGATAGTGCCCAGAATACATATGTATGTGACTGCCCTAACGAGTATCAAACACATCAATCCAAAGGTCCTCAAGATCAAGGGTGTGGTGGTTTTGGCCTGCCGTGGACTGACGCATCACCAGATTGAACCCAGTTACACCGCCGCGCGCAAACTTGCGAAACACGTTGACTTGAACAGCTTGGAGATGCATTTGGCCGCATCTAGTTGAAAAATAAGTTGAACCCAAGCCCTCCTGTAATTATAAGACATGTTTGGCCTAAGTCTAGATAGACTTGAAGCGCTTGAAGACCGCTGACGAAACTGTTGTGTAGGACTCTGTTGCTACCCTCAACAGCAGCTTTCGGACTTGTGAGGCACAAATGGGCTGCCTATAGTGAGGAGACGTGTGACGGACCTACGACCATCTTGGAGGAGACGTAGGATGCAGCGGGAGGGCGATCGTGGATGCGGCTGTTTTGTTCTGAGAGGAGGTTACTGTATGTAGATATTCAGGTGATGGGATTTCCCACGTCCCTTTTTTTATTCTGACCATGACCACACTCAAGCCCTTCTATCAAATTCCATGGGCGCATTATCATTTACCTAGGAACGGAAAGGTAAGCAGCATTGACGTCTTTTCCGAATACTGAGTTACAAATTCCTACCTTTTGTTCCCCAGTTGTCTGCCCGAATAACTCGCATGTTCTTCATATCTAATCGCACTTGCACTCGCATTCACCATATAGGACGCCAAAGGTTCATTGAAAGCAGATAAACGCGGTAAATTGAATGTCCGTGAGTGGTCCATCCGAACACAACTCAGTTTCATCGCGACCCCTAACATTTTTTCCAGATCTCCGCCTTCCCTGCTTCGTTCGACAAGACTTACTGCCTTTGGTTTACACTTTGCACTCTTCCTTGGTCAGCCCTACATCCCATGCACGCTCTGCCGCTTGATTAAAGTAACATAACCACAACCCCCCAAAGGAAAAGAGAGAGAGGCCTGAGCACGTCCAATATACTAACGACTGTACAAGGGTATCATCACAATAGTTGCTCAAGACACTGATTGAAAGGAGACACACTGGCGAATGGAACAAGAAGCAGAAACTGGCTCGTCGAGCACGAACATTCGCTTTTACACTGGCTAGGGAGTAGACACGTCCCTTGTAAATACGAGAGATCTCCTAACGTACTTTGATTAAGATATTAGCTCGAGAAATATGACAACCAAAAACAGGTTGGGACTTACGCTATCCTTGTCAACGAAAAACACACCTCGTAAGCGCTGTTTTTTAGCCATCTCAGCGTGATACAGCCGATGGAGAGGTTGTTTTGAAGGTGGTAATTTTGTCATGATCCGTTCCCATCTCCTCGACGCCCTCATTGTTTTTGTGTATCTCAGCAGCGAATGTGACGATAAGCAATGCCGACCATTTGGACCCCACCAATGGCGTGAAAATGATGTTATTAGAGTCATGGATAGTGATTTACGACAAAAAATTCGCGCGCTGTGCGGTTGAACTTTGGTCGTGCCACGCTTCTTGGTGGAGTGCTCTGAAAAAGAACAAAATTGATGGCTTACAGCTCTGTTGTCACTGTTTTCATTGTGGGACCCGTCACTTTTCTAGTTCCAAATCCTTTTATCTTGTAATCACAAACCAGCATCGTTGGTCTGTACCCTTATCCCACTCCTTTATTGATTTTTTCATAACCACGACGCATAGATATCTAGACAAAGTGGATGCTACATCTTTGATACACCATTGGCGAGTACGACGACACCTTCACTATTATAACATCCGGAAAGTAGCAAGAGCTGGAACGTCGACAATTAGCACCATGATTTGACGTGATATTTTAAGTACTTCAACTCCGGGGCATCCATGTAAGCTACTCATACCGTCATACAGCCAATCACTTTCATTGTTTGGCCATGCATTATCAGCAAACAACACCTCATAATCTGGCACGGCAATGTCTTTCTTTCTATTCGCCCTATCTCTATGATTCTGCTTTTAGGGCCCTAAACCCCTATTTTGATGGTAAATTTGGCTCAAATTTACTTTTTAAATGCCATATTTAACAAAAAC
>JASFDA010000067.1:0-19922 GCA_036936965.1 Cystoderma amianthinum
TGGTAGTGCATAACCCCTCATAACCCATAGCCTGGACTGTCCACCGAGAGGTATGGGTTATGAGGGAGTCGACTGTATTATAAACACCTCAGCCAAACTTTCTCAAACTTCCCGTAGCCAAACTTTCTCAAACTTCCCGTGAGGCAGCGGAAACCAGTGCTTTAAGTTTCCACTGGCAGCTGCAAGGGATAATGACCTAATCTCTAACTTTAACCAAACCAATATTTATCTGGCGAACTACGAATTGACGACGAACGCGTCGATTACTCATTCAACAGACAATGTTTGACAAACTCCTCCTAATATCATGCATCTGTATTGTCGTCGCGTTGATTCTGAATTTCTTCTTCTGGAATCGGTTCATCGCCTTGATGATTGGCCTGTCTATTCGTGTACTCTATTGGAACCAGGAAGCTTCAAGTATCTGGGTTGAAATAGGTACCTGTTTGTCAAATACGCCATTACCCATAAGTTTGACCATTTAACTAGGAGCTATACACTTCTCATTATTGACAGGCAGAATTCTCCTGAAAGACTTTCGTTACCATTCCAGTAATCAAACTATAAAGGTTGTTAAAGGCGAGATTCAATGGAGGTACTGGATACGGCGACCTACGACAGAAGAGGACATTGACACCTTACGAGGTGAGGACCGTACGTGCATATATAGTTTTGGTCAAGTGCATGCTCATGAAAATTTGTAGAGAAACGGCCACAGAAGACATCTTCCTGTCGGATCCAATTATCTATGGAAGGCTTCGAGTGGTTCATTTATAACAGAACTGCTGCATATGACAGCATTATTTCTCAGATGGACGACTTGCATCGTCCTATATCTCGAACTTCTCAAAAGGATCGTCGAGGTGAGATGTTACAGAAGCAGGACGACAGTTGCTAATTCTTGCACAGAGACGACTTCGCCTTTCGTGCGTCCTTCACAAAGGCGTGCGCTTCGCGTTCCGATGACAATTCAGAACGCAATGACATGGCTTCGGCTGCAACTTCCTCATCTTGATCCAAAGGACTTGCTACCCCTTGGACTTGATGTATCTAAAGGGGCTATCATTTTGGGAAATCTATCAACTCCAAACTTAACTGTAGCAGAGTTTCGCAGTGCTGAAGGCACTTTTGGGATTGTGCCAGTGAGAATAGTAAAATTGATTTACTTACATTTTTTGCTTACGTTCAATGACAGTCAAGATCAAAATATGACCTCTACAAACAAATACTTTCTCTGAAATTCCAACTGGTTTCAGGTCGTCTTGTACCCAATACCGACTTTGTGGACACTATGGGCACGTTGGGTGAACTATTACACAATCGAGTCAAACAGTACGTCTCATGCTTCTTTTCCTTCGCTGGGGGTAAAAACTTTATCAGAGACCCAACATTAGGGAGAGCTTCGTCCTTCCTGAGTTACCGGTCCTTCACAAAGCTTTGGCGTCAAATGAAATTGTATACAGCAACAACCAGATATTATACTATTCGCCGGGAACAATGGGCAGCTCAGCAGAGTATGCCAGCACCCTCTCATTCAGCCACGAAGTCGAAGGTTGTTAATGAGGCAGAAACACCTGTTGGTACGAACTTTAGCAATTTTGAATATGCAATCGAGCGAAAAATCTTTGAGGCACCTGTCCTGGAACTCTCATATTATGTTGATGTGGTTGGGGATGTATCTGGCAATTTGGACTCTAATGAATTAAATTCGATCGATATTGGGAATGGGGATACCGCTCCAGAATGGGGCTTCGATCTCGTCTTCCATGGAGGTTTCTTAAAATATGGCCCTTGGGCAGATCGACAAAGGTAGGTTACAGCATTCTTCAAATTATGTTTACGATCAATCATGGACTTATTATTGTGACTACTAGGTCCGAACTGCAGAGGGCTTTCTTTCCTGCTACATATCAAAAAGCTGAAGTTTTGGCACGTCTTCAGCCTGGGGACAAGAGAGTCTGGACTGCGATGCATGTATTTATTGAGCTAAGAGATGAAACGACCCTCCACATCCCCTTTCGCGAGGCATCAAAGGTTGGGAGTATTGCTTGTTTCTTTCTTTTACTGATCCTTTATACAGGATTGGCAATGGGATGGACTAGCTGATGTTCCTCAACGACAGCGCAAACGCGAATCTGCGTCACTCAATGTAATGGTTGGGGACCGTTCTTCGATAAAGTATATTATGCCTATGGTGGCTATGCCGTCTGGATACGAGTCGACGTTGGAAGTGCATCTTGACACTATCCTTGTTACTTCTAGCTTGAATGATATACGATTGGTGTCTGCTGAGTCGTGTAGGGTCAGTCCTATCTTTCAACCCTCATGTATTCGCTCTTATACGGCCCTACAGGTTCGTTGCGAGCTGCCTTCACCGTTGAAGTGGAACGATGAGCGCACATGGGACATCGCTGTTTTTCTACGACAGCCCGTGCTATATCTACTTCGGGACCATATTAATATGTTCACTGATCTTGGGAAGGACTGGGCATCTGGCCCTCTAACTGACTGGTACAAGTTTATTCCCATGATCTACACAGTCAAGTTCGAGATGCATCATTATGAACTAAATCTCTACGCTAATGATCAAAACATTATTGATAAACCGCTTATAAAGGAAGAGAATGGTATGTAACCATTATTCGATTAAGAAGCCGTTGATGACACCGATTTTAAGCGCTGATTATTACTCGAGGGCCATACATAAAATCTGAAGTCAAAATCCCGTTAAATATTTTTAGAGCGGAGTCCACCACGGTCTCTTTTAGCGTTTCGTCAACCGACTTATCCATCAATATCCTACTGCCTCGCTGGAATACACATGCACTACACGCCCCGAAAGATGGTCATAGTCTTTTAAAGGCTGGACTCTACAAAATTGAGGGATCGTATCTATACTTTCCCCATGTACGCGAGGACAATATAGACCAGCTGAAATTGATTATGACAGTGCGTTATCATTCAATGTACCAATGGGAGATTATTGATCATAACTTTCTCAGCTCCGTAATTCAGTTTATAAAGCAACCGGCTGGTCTATTCGCTACTTCATGGTGCTTCGTGATAATTACATTGGTTCATTTACTCATTTTTCTACATTGTATGAGTATTTGGACAAGAGACGACGAAATTTACCGGTTGGTGACCCCATCGTAATGAAATATCGTAAAGGAAAGGTAGGCGCTTATATAATCCTGGTTGTAATGAATAACTAATGCTATTACAGAATAACATTCTTCACGTAGATCTAACTGTCGATATTAGAGACAATATTGTCTTACAACCTGCGGGGTTACTGGCTTACGAACTTTCGGATAAGGACGAACTAAAACACGAACTTAGAACTGGTCCTTGCCTTGTTCTTTTCGTTCCAAGTATTCAACTACAACTGCGGCTTCACGACTATTACATGGGTACGCTATTTCAAATTACAATTCAACTGATAATTTAGTATTCTCAGAGATGTCCCTCAATATGGATACTGTTCGTGGTAGGATGGAAAAGAATTATCCTGAAAAGGTTCTGTTTACCAAAATGTCTCCCTCAACAAAGGAAATTATATTGATAGATGGTTTGTTACTTTGTTCTTGTATGATTACTCATAACACATTAATGACTAGGGGTTGACATTGTGGCGAATCGCTTGTTTGGGCCCCAACCACGTACAGCAACATATATTTGCTTATGGGAAATTCGTGTTGGACATGTCAAAGCCGCGCTATCCACTTCCGATGGCAATCTTTTGGCAGCCGCAGGAAATTCGTTTCGTTTGAATTTTGTAGACTCAGCCAATGCCCCTGCCAAAAATTATCAGTTACCTTTCGATCCCGATGGTAAGTATTGCATAGCGTACTCACAACTGCGCTAACTACCCACACAGTCACCTTCTACAAGGTGTCAGTTGCTGCTGTTGACACTACCTGGCGAGCAGGTCATGCGGCATTAACTTTGTCATGCCCTGAAGGCATCAATATCGACACCAATGATTTAGGCACTCGTTTCTATCGGAAAGTAACGAGTTTGCGCATTCCTAGCTTACACATCCGAATCTTGTTGAATAGATCGCCGGAAAGGAATCCTTGGCTAGAAGCTGCAGAAATCCTCGGTGACGTGTTTTTAGACTTTTATTTTGCCCCAGAAGGATTTCAGGAGATGGTGCAAGCCCAATCCAAATTTGTGGAAGACCAAGATAAAGGGACTGGTCGTTCGCAGCGTATGTTTGCAAGTGT
The DNA here is from genome assembly GCA_036936965.1 of Cystoderma amianthinum. NCBI lineage: Eukaryota > Fungi > Basidiomycota > Agaricomycetes > Agaricales > Squamanitaceae > Cystoderma > Cystoderma amianthinum. The sequence goes on from JASFDA010000067.1 coordinate 4,230, forward strand.
ACGACAATGTACTGTCAAGCAAGGTAACTGATATCTTAGCTTTATCACATCATTCTGAAACGGTTTCAGAACATATTTGTCACCTGAACGGTCTTCATCTCCCTCACTCTCGTCTTCCTAGTCCATCTACAGGACTTCAATCAAACAGACAGTATAAGGTCCAAGTTCCTGGCCAACCCACGACCTGGCGCTCATCGAAAGCACTAGTTGTGCTTGAGTCAGATGGGGAGGAAGGGGTTTCAGAAGCGGATAGAGACGCACGCCTTGCGTAAGTGTTTGAAGTCAAGTTCATGACAAAGGTTGACTCTTGTTAAAGTCAAACTCGGGTTTTAACGCCCATCCCGCTTTTTGGTAACGAGGAAGATATGTCTAGTGGAGACGAGTCCGACGATGCGGATCTGACTGATGGGGACTCATCTGACAGTGATTGGTCTGATGTAGCTGGTATTGCTTTTATAACTTTCCCAGATGAAGAACTTATCCTTATACAAATCAGACCCCTCTAATTTAGAGCCTAATGATTCTCTCCTTGATTATTACTCGCATCTTACTCGACATTATCTGCCGAGTCCTCAAGGAGCACCTCATTTATGGGAAGGCCCATCGTTCATTCTGACTCGAGTAGTATTTTTAAATGTTTCGTCGAAATCACCTTGCTCATCTGCATACTAGGAACGTTCCCCTCTTGGCTTGTCAAATTTTCATTCTGGTATAATGGATAAGGGGCAAGCTGCAAGCCTCAATTATTCAGGGAAACCGGAAACAATATCTACAACCTTGCGCGTGCATTTGAAAAGATCCATCGAAATTAAAATCACACCTTTAATACTACCCTCATTAGGTTATTTCGAAAATGATATCATGACCATCGTAAGCCAAATCTTTTCATATTTTTCGAACTGACTGAGATCTGCACAGGAACACAGTCCTGAACTATGTGTTGAATCTCTGATAATGGGTTGCCTCAGCCGATGCTCATCCTCCAAATCATCCCACACATCTACCTTGCTCGATTTCTGGCTGCCTTCAGTAGCTATCCATTGTCTCCAGCACGTTCCTTTTGTAGATGAAGAATACCCACCCCCAACTACAAAAGACGGCCTACGCGCTAAACTTGACGTCACAGCCGTTATAGAGATTGGTCTCAAAGGCCTCCGCATGACAGTAAACTTGACGAAGCTACACCCCCTTTTGAACGCATCTATACAACAATTTGACCTGAGGTTGAATATGTCTTTGAATAAACGCACCCTTTTGGCAGTATCTCCAAGGTCCTCGATATTTGACTTTTCTCTAACTGCTGTAAAGGCTGGCTTTAAATATGGCCACCTAGATTTCTCCCTCGGAGCCGTCGCAACAGAAGTTGGAAATCATGGACCGGAGCTACTTACAGCCGCACTAATTGCTTTTACACAAAACGCTGTGCAGCTAGTTGACACCTTGAAGAGATTGAAAGAATACAATACAACCGTCATCCACAATATTGTATGCCATATCATCAAGATATCCGGGAAGAAGGCCATCATAGATCCTCTGTCAACAATTCAACCTTCCTACCTCATTCAGAGCGGCATCCCACATCGGCTACGTACCGATATATCATTTAGATTCCTGTTTCATCTGCGCAACTGCTTATGGAACATAGACGAGCATGAGCGTCATCAACTCAACGTTTCTCTGAAGAATCTGGAACCTATCCCTTTGGATAAATTTGGTGCTCTACTGAAGTCGCGCCTTGCCGCTGTTGATCAAGAGATATATAATGATACCTCCCTCTCTCCTTTAGTGCCGATATTCCCAGCACTGTTGGTTCAGGGGTCGCTAGGAGTACAACCAAGTGTGATACCTACGGATTTCAATTCTGTCGCCCTCCAAGTAACCAAAGTAGACGTTTCTATTCGAGGCCCTTCTGTCCCGACATCTAATCGACTGACGCTGACTGATCTCGCAGTCAATACACGTATTCGTGCCCTTGAAGTAGTACACTTTTCAACCAAGGATGTCGCTGGGCTGTCACAGACTTCTCTTCGAAGAAACCCCCCTCGACTTATGAAGCAAGTGTCAGCAACCATATCTCTGGGAGATGTCACATTGACTATTTACCCTCATTTAATGCGGTTTGTACAACGTGTCTTACGCGTCCGCAAGCAATATGAACTTGTGGGTGTGAAGAGAAATAAAATGGAGCAGCCATTACCAAAAAGTTCACAACTTTTCAGTTATGTGGCTTTATTCTCTCTTCGGCACTTACGAGTGCAAGCAGCCGCAGAAAACTTTATCTTCGAAATTGGCGCAGTAGGAACACATGCGACATCGTCTCTCCTGACAGCGAAACTCCAGAAAACGCTGGCCACGAACCACAGCCTGTTTTTCGATGAAATATATCTTCAAGCACGGGCCCCTAGCGATTCCACGAAACAAAGCGATCAAACCGTTCTTGCTTCATTAGCATTCACAGGTGGTCAATTGAGCGCAGCTACCCTAGAGGCGCAAACATCGAAGACAAACATGAGACTTGTTTTCTCTCTTCAGTCCTTACACCTGAACGTTCCACGTAGCGCTATTCGTCTCCACTACTATATCGAGGAGTGGAGGGCCGACTTCCTTCCTGGGATAGAAGCCACAGTTCAGGCAATACTTTCTGAATTGAAAGAGACGCCAAGGAGATCGGTTTCACCCAATTCTATCCGCAAAATAAGCAAAGATATCTCGGTTCAAATCCATGGCAAAATCGAACAACTAAAGGTCTCGCTCCAAGTCATGCACGGAACATGGCTCTCTTGGGAAATCAACAACATATTAGGATATAATAATTCTTCTAGCGGGTCAGCCTCCGTATTGATACATGACTTCGGGGTTCAGCTGGGTTCGTTGATCATGAACATCGCTTCAACACCACAAGCGCAAGATATACTTCCCAGCCCTCATATAAGACTTGTTCTTCCCCCATTATCTGTATCGGGCAACTATAATGGCAGTCGCGTGCGCACTCTCGTGCTCATGGAATTCGTTGAGTTGAAAGTGAAACCTTCTCATTGGGATACTTTACTTGCTGTGCAGCAGAAATTTGGGCAGGATTTTAACGATTTAGTAACCTTGATGCAAGAATCTCGACTGAAGAAGGCACCCCCTTCTCTGTCGAAAAGTTATTCAGGTGACCAAAAATTGAGGTTCGAGGGCTCCCTCAAAATTCGAGGCTTCCGTATTGGCCTGGAAGGTCTCTCATCTACGATCTACCTCGAATGCTTAGACATTAATGGCGACCTGAGCAATGAGGCTGCCGGAGTGACTTGGGAAATTGCTTTGTCGGATGTGGCTTTGTCGCTTGCATCGCGAGCCTCAGGACGGTACGATCAAGGCTTCAATAGAGGTCATCGTTCGGCATTCGTCATTATAGACTTCAAAGTTAATGGCACAGGTCCCGACGACAAGCGCGTCCTCACCAAAGCTCTTCGACTATCCGTTACCAAAATACATGCAGTCATGCAACCTAGTTCTATCGGACAAATTGGAGACTTTATTGACCATATGCAGGTAACTAGAGCTACTTTTCACTATTGTCGCCACTCACGCTATGTATAGGCGGAGGTGCTCGACAGGAAAGAGCGCCGCTCTCACGAACTTGCAGCTTTCAAGGAAAAAACACAGCAGATTTTGAAGACTTTTGATGTCAACATTGGTGATACCCAGGTCGACGAAAATTCATGGATGAACGAATATTTTGTGAATGTCTCCATATACAATATCGGGGTCGCCTTTCCCCTTGCACTTGACCAAGATTTGGAGTTACCTCTTACTGGGATAAGTGCTTCTGCTGTCAGAGCGTTTCTTTTTTCTATCAAAACCATTGAATTTGGCATTCATCGCGGAGAAACTGGTCAAGCAAGCATGAAGAGCTTTTCTTTTCAATTTGTCCCCCGGTAAATTTCCCCCCATCAAGTTTTGTGATGAAACTAAGAACTTGAAAGCTTTCGACAGTCTATTTCTTCCGACTTTGCAGCCGATAGTCATCAAACCCGCAATAGGCTTGTCTATCCTGAGATGGAAGCTCAACTACGGACTGTCAATTCAGGTTCCTCCCGGCAAATATTGATTAGTGCCAACGTTAGCGGTTTCATTCTTGATTTGGATTCCTCGATTCCAGATTATGTCTTCTCCCTAGTGGATGTTTATCGACAAGGGAAAGATCGTGTTGAAAAACTAGCTTCAGTCATTGCCCGGACCCCATCTAGTGCAACCTCTGCCTCGGGATTTACGAAGCTGCCATCCGAGAAAAATTATTCCGCCCTACCGACTTCAAATGTCTTTGGAAACCTTACGTTTCTCAGTGGAAAAGTTCGAGTATACAGTGGGTCTGCAACAAATCTCTTTCGGAGCAGATCATTGTCAATTGGTGTTCATGAAATGTCGGATGAGCAGGTTTTAGATTTAGGTGCTGAAGTCTTTAATCTACCCGTAGTCTCTGTCTGGGCAGAATATCGTGCAGTTCCAGCAGCACAAAAGCTGCCTTTCAGTCGAGACCAAGAGCCTTCCATCCTCATGTTTAAAAGTACGGTCCATTCCAGCCAAAATACCCTACGTCCGACCCTCCTTCCCTTCCTAACCGAACTCGTTAGTCATGTCGAAACTCGACTACGAAAAATTAGTTCACGGATCTTGGTTCCACCCCCAGTTTCCACCCCTCTTTTACCAATTGGCGTAACATCAAGACGCGACGAAGGTTTAGAAGCAGTTTCTAGCATGGAAATTAGCTTCAGCTTGCGCATTGACCGGTCCAGATTAGAGTTAACGTGTCAGCCTGACGTCAATGTGATTGCTGGGCTTCACTGGGATAGTGGAGGATTTATTGTTAACATGACACCAGGCGCCAAAATTTTCTCTTTCACGGGAAGTGTTGGCGGTCTTACTATCGGGCTAAAACACGGATTTTTAAGTGAGGACTGTGTCAAGCTTGATGCGAGAAACTTAGCGTTTTCCGTTTCATTTACGAAATTGGAGTCACTCACTGGTGGCGCTTCTTCATCAATATCCATTGTACTTGACACCGAATTTCTGGGCGGTGTACGATTTTCACGCTTACAAGACATATTGTGCTTTAAAGCTGTCTGGCTTGACCGTTTCCCCATCATTAACCAGTCCCAAAACGAAAACAGCACTCCAATTAAGGTCGATACTCCTGTCTCGTATAACCAACAACAAAGTCGAGGGCTCTCCACAGCGGTCTTGGTTCGCATACGGCAAATAAAACTTGACATCGACCTGGGACAATCCATCAGTGCCATATCTTTGGATTTGAGACATGGCATCATGCGGACTAAACTCACAGACGCTTTCAACGAAGTTTCTATATTTGTTGGAGAAGTGGAGATATTAGCTAAGGGCAACCTTTCTGGGCATGCCAGAGTACCTGATTGCGTTTTTCAAACTGTACGCCGAGCTGAGAATGCCGCTTCCGATTCTAGTGGACGAAAACATATGCTCGAACTGCGATTGACTAGTGGGACTCTCGTCGCTGAGTTGGAATCTGACCACCAGAAACTACTTTATTATCGGTAAGTAACGAACTCGCTCACGAAAACTGTTCTGATGTTCTTACTCCCAGTGCGGAGCCGCTCGAGGTGGAAATTATTGATGATTGGTCGATGATTTCCCCAAATATAGAGAATGGAGATCGCCCTCTCCAACTGTCTTTTACTGTCGCTAGCCCAGAAGTGATTGCTGTTGCGACTGTTGGGACCGTTCCTAAAATACAAGCCTACATCAATAAGTTCAATGCTAATCTAAACGTACAGAGACAAGGTGCGAGTCGGGAATCGGCGACATTCCGTACCACTCGATCACCAAAGCCGGACAACCCTCTATCAGCTGTCGCTGAAGCCATGTTGTACTCCGCTCGAACTCGTTTGAAGGAAGCGGAGACGGGTCTGTCTTATGTGATCAAGCAGCACATGAGCCTGCGTTTGAGTATGCTGCGTTTGGTCATCTTCCCCAGAACAATGAACGATCTGGAACTCGCCCAGTTCATCGGGCGGGATGTTTCCGCGATTTTGGATCGCTTTGTAGCGAGCAAGACGCAGTCCCCACGGAAGGATCTCCACCTCGCCTTTTCCTCCATGACCATTTCAAAGTTTACTCGCGTCAATCATCTAGCTTTGGCACTGCCAAGCCCTCCACAAGACGAACAGGATGGGCGCGAATGGCTATCCTTGTTCATGCGAGATGCGTCAGAAGCAAACATTGTCGGCCTTCCATCGATGAAAATGCACATGATCAGCGATGAGATTGAGGAAGGAGGTACAGATTTAGTGTACGACTTCCACAGCGAGTTTGTTCGACGGGAGGGCAACAAAGCGTTTGAGGACATATACATCACCCTGAATGTGTCCTTGTACTCTTGGCTCACAATTCTACGAAAGAACGTACAACGGGAAATGGAGCAGGTCAGAGCGGCGGCGGACTGGCGTGCTACAGTGACCGCTGGAACGGTGAGCCCAGCTTTACAACGCAAGAAGGCGACCGACCTGGCGGCGGTCAGTGAGACTTCCAAATCGGCCACGCTACAGTCTCCTGGGCCATTTTCTGTGCCATCACCCCAATCTAACCACACAGAATCAATATCCCCAATACCATTCCCTTCCTTGAAAGAAACAGATGATGTGCCGCAGGCGCCAAAGCGCCAAGGTATAACTTATAGACCTCGAAATCGACACATTGAGCGCCTAACGATGCGGCAACTTGGAGAAGCAACACCTGATGTCATGCATCCTTTCTTTATGAAGAAAGCAGGTTTCAACTTAGAGGATTCTCTTCCGCAGTATGTCAATGAATACGCAACGACTCCTCTAGAGGAGATTCTGAATGTATTGTTGACGCTTTACAGTCGCCAGCTACTAGGCGCGACTCCTCAAACCTAAACTGTATTTAATTATAACTTATTGCAAAATAGCATCGACTATTCATGCACATACTCGAGTAAATCTATTCTACGTAGAAGAGAAGCCCAGTATATCCATAAATTTTTACGATGCAACGCCACTAAAGACACTCAACAAGGCAAAACAGCCGTACAATAGTCCAACAGGGTAAGCCACGAGAAGCCGTTGTTCAGACATACGAAGGACGGCGACAAAAATGGCTGATGCTGAATATGTACACCAAAGAATCGATATAATAGCGAGCAAATAGCCGAATGCGCCACTGCAGGGTCATAAGCACTGGAACTGGAACGAGAGAGCGGGAAAAGACGTACTCAAGAGTAACCATAACACTGATGGCGCCCACACCCACCATAGGGAGTAAACAGTATCCTAGGACGGAAGCTACACGATAGGCGTCTATTGCTTTTTCGGACATCAAATTAAGAAGAGTATACATCGACGCGCAGCCGCAAAGACCGACACCATAGATGTAGTTGAAATTAGATTTTCCTGACTGTCATAAAGTGAGAAACTGATCCAACAGAATAATTCGAAGGCGCACAAATAGCAGAAATATGCCAAAGCAGAGTATAAAAATAACAGGTCCAGCAAGATCAGCGTCGTCCATTATACGCTCGTCAACGCCACGTAAAGGATTAAGTACGGTCATTGATTTTACACGTATGTGTGCGAAATTAATACCGAGTTCTATAATGCCCTATATAAAACACTACACCAGAATTTGCACCTTGGATATACCTTCCATCAATGGTGGGTCACCTTCTAAACCGCCGGTGCCAAACGCCATCCACCACGAACCTGCCGCTTGGATATTACCCCCGAAGCTCTGTGTGTGTGAGATGGCGCCCTGAGGAGTTACATGACCGTCTAGACTTGGTCGTGAGCCAGGATAGAAAGCATTTTGGTCGTTAACAGGCTGAGAGGGCGCATAGAATTGGAGAGATTCTGGCTGGTGATAGTACGAATTTTGTGAGGAGGAAGCGGAAGCGTATGGATTGCTGGATTCCTGCCACATAAGAGATTTGAAGCAAGTTCCAATCCAAGTCAAGGTTCACAGTGCACACGTCGTATCACGTGAGTCGCCTACTGCAACTTCCCAAATTTTATTTTATTTTATTTGATCCTGGTCCACTTAATCTTGTTACTCAAGCATGGTAAGCCAGTTCCCGTAGATTTGAAGCACTTTATTTCTCACTTTTTCCTTGTACAGCCTCAGGTAATTGATTATTATATACGCTCAACTCCTTTCTTTATCTTGAACCAATTCAGAACGAATACATTGAGGAGCATATTAAACGTCATGGGAGGCGGTTAGATTACTTTGAGCGCAAGTAAGTTTTACCATCTTTCCTTCTGATGTCTACTAATTAGCCTCAGGCGCAAGCGTGCGGCTCGTGAAGCTCATAAATCCTCTGCTACTGCACAAAAGTTATTTGGTATAAAAGCGAAGATCCTACACGCTAAACGACATGCTGAAAAGGTTCAAATGAAGAAAACGCTACGCGCTCACGACGAACGCAATGTCAAGCAGCCTGATTCCGGTACTGTTCCTGACGGTGCTCTTCCCACTTTCTTGCTCGATCGTGAGGGCCAAAAAGATGCCAAAGCACTATCTAGTGCGATCAAACAGAAACGCAAGGACAAGGCTGCAAAATACGCTGTGCCTCTCCCCAAAGTCCGCGGCATCGCTGAGGATGAGATGTTCAAAGTTATGAAGTCAGGAAAAAGTAGAACCAAAGCATGGAAGCGTATGGTTACAAAAGCGACTTTCGTTGGTGAAGGGTTCACGAGGAAGCCGGTGAAGATGGAGAGATTCATTCGTCCAATGGCACTACGCTACAAGAAGGCAAATGTCACACATCGTATGTACCATTCTATATTGCCTCCTATGATCACCACTAACATACTTGCAGCCGATCTGAAGGCCACCTTCCAACTACAGATCCTAGGCGTCAAGAAGAATCCTCAATCACCCATGTACACGCAACTCGGTGTTCTCACAAAGGGCACGGTCATTGAAGTCAATGTGTCAGAACTTGGCATGGTAACTACTGGAGGCAAAGTCGTTTTTGGAAAATATGCTCAGGTTACAAACAACCCAGAAAATGATGGCTGTATTAACGCTGTGCTCTGTAAGTTCTTGTATTTACCTTCAATTTTATCATCTTTATTTACTGCTTTGGGCAGTGGTATAATTTTTGCACTTTCTCCAGTTTGTATTGCTAGTCGACAGGTTTTTTTACTCTACTTGGCATACCGTTCTTACAAATTGATGTACAGGTACTATTAGTGGATAAATAATATCACACATCCATGCCACCACACATAATTTAAATAAGTGTTTGTGAGGTCTATTCAGTGACTAATTACATGTTGTGCGTATATGCCAAGGCCATAACTATTGTCCCTTTTAATTATAAGGTTGCTCTGTCCGTTTAAGCTAAAATATGTATTCTCCCCTTCAACAACGGTATGCTCCTTCGTTATACGGAGGATCTCCCTCGTATCGGTAATCGTAGTGTGGTCTGCGCCTAGGGGTTCCATCCTTGTTCCAATGATCCGGAAAGTCATTAAGGATGTTCCTTTCTCCACTCCAAGTCCATAGCGGACGCTGATATCCATGTAGCATATCCTCAGCCCGCTCTATACCTCTAAACTTTTGTCAGACTATATGCAACATCAGCCTCACTTATACAATGCATACCTCGCACTTCTCTTGTCATAAACTTCAGAAGATCCCAGATTCTGCCCCGCCCATTCGGAAGTCTGAGAGAAATTAGAAGATTGGCAGTGCGAGTAAACGGTGGGGTATGAATAGTCGTCGTACGAACTCATACTGACATCCTCCGTTTTCACTACACCAGCCTCCACACCCGGAATACGCTGAGATACGAGGCGTTGCATATAAGGTTTTGTGCTAGCACTCAAGCTATGGCCGTCGCAGGTGAAACCTTCCTCACGTACGGCCGAAAAGGTGGGATATGAGGTACGCCGTGTTAAGCTATGTGCATCACGTATAGATTGAGATGCCGACAGAGGTGTTGTAACAGACAAAGTCCGCGTCCGCGTTGAGGAAGGTTGTCCGGCGTGGAAAATATCGGGTGGCCATCCCGGATTTTCCGATGGAAGGTGGTGAAGAGAGTTTGCAGATGGTTTATAATTCCTTGACCTCTCTCCTTCCCTAAACGGAACACTATCATGCTCTTCCGCAGAAATTGACACGCCCACCTCAGCTTGCCGGCCTGTAGAATATGGTATAAGATGGCGTCCTGGCTGCCAGTCAGCACGTTGATGCTCTGGTGGCGGAGAATAACCCAATTCGCCGGCCACAGAAGGCATTGATTCCCTCAGTTTTGCTCTAGATTTATGTTGTAAGTACAATAATGACACGCGTCAGAAACACACATACAGAAAAGTAGAAGCAAAGTCCCATTTTTTTTCGGCCCATTCTAACAATTCGAGACAGGTAGAAATATCAGAGAGAATATCATTCATTCTCCCCACCAGTAAAGAATCACTTGATCCTCTTTTGTTTGAGTGTTTCACTCTTTGTTGGTTCTTTAAATCCCAAAAAGAAAGGATCAGAATTCCGGCAGAGGTCTGGGCGACATTAATTAGATTGGGAACGTTTGATATACCGTATTTCAACCGATTTCTAATGATGCGTGCACATGACCGAGCTGCATTAGTGCAAATTTCAAGGGCACGCAGAGGAGAGTTCGTAGGGGATGGGAAAGCATTGCGTAGTGAGCTTTGATTTGAGGCGTTTCCAGCTGAAGGAATGAAAGGGCGGTATATCAACATCTCATTCCAATGATACGCTGTCAGTATTGTGGCAGCTTGGTTTGCAAATACAAAATCGTCCATGTCTTCCTTCCATTGAACTAAGACACAACATTAACGACCCTCAGCAGTCAAAACGATAAAAGACATACGATGTGCCGGGACCTCGTCTAGCCATTCCTTCATTGCGGTATCCAGTTGCCTGATAGCCTCTTCCCGCCAATCAGTCCTAAACAACCCCCAGAAAACCTTCGACTTGTCAGGAACATACTGTAGGCCTAAATTTCAAGACCATCGATTAATAATAAAATCTCGACTGCTTACGACAGTCTTCATCGCGAAAGCGACAATCTGGGAAAGCTTGATGAACTGGACGAAGGCAGATATTCTCGATGGTTTTCCTGGAGGCTGCTTAAAATCGTCGGCAGGGTTTCCGGTTTCCCAATACTCATCATCAACTTCAAGAGGGAGATCTAAGTCGTAACTAACATTGACGATCAATCGTGCGAACTCGACAAAAAAAAAAGTAGACTGACTCCTCTTCCGCTGCGTTTCCAGAGCGTCCGAGAGTTGAGCCCCCTAGACGATCAAATACAATGAGATGCCAAAAGGCACGCTTCCATAATTCATCATCAAGATTCGGGGTGTCACGATATATATTTTTTCGGTGTGCACCTAGATCTTGGGCTTTGCGGATTCCGACACTAGTAACAAGCCAAGCTACTGGATAGCTTGCTGTTCCCCTTAGATACATTGCCATGAGCTAAATTGACGGAGTGAATTTAAGAGTTAAGGTTCTGCTATATTTAGTACTCACTGTGAAGCTCTGAACTTCGAATAACGTAGCTGGATAAAATAGACTTCTTCGCATCCGGTGAATATCTATTAATTTGTTAATGTGTTGGCCCTACAAACAAGAATAGACAGATGCGCACCCATCCCTGTTTCGTAAAAGGACAGACCACACGTTTTCCAGTCCAGCTGTTCTCCTGACTCTGTTTTGATATTCTTAGGCAGTACTCGTGGGTCATCACTCCAACGGCTTGCAACTGCAAATAAACACAGGCAAACACATGCGTACCACAGGTTATGACAATGCAGTTCCTCCTTCCACTGTCTTCGAAAGGTTGGCTGATGGAGAAGCGGAAAATAAGAGTTGCTGTGCAAAAAATAGAGATCAATCAAAGCATCGCAGAGATCCGGTGGAGGAAACATTTCGAGCACAGAAGGAAGCAGCACAGGAGAGTCATCGTGATGTCCCTCATAGACAAGTTCCCACTAATATAACGATATATTGAGTAAAAAATTCAAAAGTCTTGAAATAACAAGCCACGTACACGAGGTGTACGCCAAAATTCACTTCGTCTCGTCTTGGGAAGCCGAGGACTATCAGTTTCAGACAGTTGCTCCATTTCGCGAAGCCGCATTGTTTTAAATTGCCTAGTAACCTCAACTAGACCTGCTGCACTGCTTCGTCCGTGAAATCGTAGATTAAAATCCCCTGGTGGTTCTGTGGCATTTAATGCTAGGCGTACACGTTCTCCAATAGATGATTCCGCTACACCATCAGATGCAGTGCTGGAAGCATTGTCATCAGAAGATATTGAGTCGTTATCTGAGTTGTATCGATCCAAAAAGAGAATACCACTGCATTCGCGACGTTCGCGGGTCCGAGGCTTAAACATTAGATGAGTGGTTCGTTGTTCTAGGGAAACATGAGCGTTGACAGCCGATGGTTTCGAGTTTAACGAAGACAAGACGGGAGGCGGGGGGGTAGGTGGCGGAGCTGGTACATATCGACCAAATTCATTTGACATACTTGGAATTGTTGGCGAATCTACATTTTTCCATGAATCACGGATTACGGGCGGACCAAGGATTGATGAGAAATCGGTATCTGGTCTCAACTATTTGGAAATTGAAAAATATCAGTAAACAATTAATAGGAGTAGTACAGAGGAGGCTTTGATGTTTTCTTCAATTTTATCGACTTGAAACTACGTGATGAACATAGCGAGTGCGTCGACATAGCGAAAAAGCCCCCCATGAAAAGGCGTTGATAACAGGAAGATTGTCTCACCTTTCGTAGGAGAGCCTCTAAACTCTCTAACCTGTTCTCTAGGCCGGTAACATACCTACGAGGTCAGTTCAATGACCAAGAACACTGGAACTGCATCAAATAAGCACCTACGCTTTAGGTGGCCCTCGAGGCTTCGATACTTCTCTATATCCCACGAAACAAGGTCACTTGAGGAGAGCTGTTATGAGGCACCAAGAAAATTCTTACAAGTAAGTGCACTCTTTGCATGCTTGTGAACAATTCGAGCATATATTATCTGATGTCCAAGGGCCATCACATTTTGTCTTGCGCCTTCTGCAATTATCGCATGCTCTATCCTTTCTGCGTTTCTTTGATAAATGACTAGAATCATCTTCAAGAGGCTTTTTGTGAAACGGGGTTGGTTGAGGCATGCAAGAGGAATGAGAACTAATGCTTGCAGAGAAGTCATATGAAGCTGTCCGAGGATACGGATTTACTCGCTGCATGTACCCAATACCCAATCTGCGCAGTAGTCAAAAGGATGAAAGGAGGCTGCTGGACGCCAAGAATGGTGTAGGCTTTCAATAGACAGTGTAGCCTGAACGATAATACAAGTGGAGGGAAGAAGACAAGCCTGATTTGATTTGATGGTGATGAGTTGTAGTCTTGGTAAGATGCCAAACGTTTCTCCAGTTGGAGGACACACATGAAATTGAAATACAATGTTGTCGTTCTCACATGGTTAGCCGATCAATTTACTTGCATTACATAACCAACCTGAAATGATCCGCTTACAATTTTCCTCTCAACTATTTCTGATCTGCTCACATTTGAATTTATCAGTTTCAAAATGAGCGTATTACATTCTGTTGTACGATTCTCCGTTCGTCGTCGTACTCTGGCTCACTCACCACCATACTTTTTTCGTTGCATGAGTTCAGCCAATATGCATCGCCCTTCACCACCCCCACTTCCCCAGGAGCAGCAGAGAGAATTCGAAGCGCTCTTGAGGAAGGCGCAAACCCCTTTAGCCCCTTCATCGTTACCAGATCCAGATATCGACCTGGCCGTCCATCCCGACGCTCGAGCACCCATCAAAGCAGAATTTGATGGAGATATCAACCCAACAACTGGTGAAGAGGGAGGCCCAAAACGTGAGCCTGTTGGCCGCTGGGGCGAGGACGCGGGCGGTGATTGGAGCTTCAAGGGTAGAGTGTCTGATTTCTAGATACTTTGGAGAAGCCTAGTTCTCGCCCCCCCAACGCACACGCAGTACATCTTTGGCATCCAAAGGGATTTTGTACGCACTTAGGACTCTGCAAGTTTCTTTATTCCCATGTAGACACGTCCATGGACCGTAACATCTAACGCTGTGACCGAGGGTGTACTGTCAATATTCATCTGCTTATCGCATGAAAGGATACCGTTTAACCCTGTTCTTCCGATACCGCCGACTCCTCAGATCATCACGTATATTCATGCCCAGAGTATATGGTGCCATCGAAGTTCACTTCTATCTCGCCCGTCAGTTACTATTAGGGTTCTTAAACTTGTTTTATTCCTGTCTAACTACAACCTATGAGTAATTCAAAGCGCTTTGCGGATTGAGTTCAGCCTAATAGTATTAGCCTAGTGCTACACTTCAGATTTTACGTTTTGTACTCGAGTGGTAAGCTTCTCAAATTCTGAGGAAGGTCTTCACCACAAGGACTTCTCTCATGCAAGCGGTGCCCTGGTCATCAAACCGAAATTTCTTGGTCAGGGCCTACTTCTTAAAATGTTTCACGCTGTAAGCCTGCGCACCTGAAACTCAACGCCTGCCAAGAGCATCAAGAAGTGCACGCCTGGAATAACAGTCACCACTAAGCCTGCTCATTCCCCATGGACACAAATTTTTTGTCCCAAAAGTTTGGAGCGGAGCGAACCTTGACAAACGTCACTCACAAGGGGTGATGATTACTATACGGATCCAAGATCCTACACAACAAGAACAATTACAGAGTGAATCAGATAGTTACAACCACCCTAATTTTGACGCGCGCAGACTGCTCTTTGTCTGAAATTTTTTATAATTATGCGCGAGTGAATGTGGCCAATGGCAATATCAGGATGCTGTGATTGTCTGCTACCGTCTGATGCCACGTGCAGCAGGGGCAACTCCACGGCCGCGTCGAGCTAAGAGGTCATCAGTCCTGATGAGAAAATATCAAGAGAAGATAGGAGAACATACCATTTGCTAATCACAAAGAAAAAAGACGAAATGTCAGTGTGAAGATCTATTTGCACGATGTTTCAGCTCGTACCTCGCATAATCGTCGCACGGCCGCGTGCTGTACCGATACCTCTCCCTCTCATCGCATTCGGACCTACACGCTTGAACCTAGCAGCATGACCGCAATAAGCGTCGAATAGATCAGGCGTTTAGATAAGTGGTTCTACGAACATTGGTGCATTTTGCAACATGTCTGGCACGATAAAGAACCGGACCATACTTCCTCTGATGTATACTTGATCTAGTTGAGATACTCGTCCATCACGTCCGGTCACCGTGATTTCCTTAAGTGAAATATTCAAGTTATCTTCGGCTGTTAAAAAGTGAACAAGATGAACAAGATCTAGATTTTTTAACAAGACATACCTTCTGCTAACTTTCCTCGGTAAAGTTGACCCGTTTTGAGCTCAACAGTGATAATATGTCCAAGAGACTCGTGCAATAGTTTGACAGGGACTCCAAGGCCAGCAGTTGCCATTATCGCTAAAAGTGAGCAAGAGTATTTGTTTTGGTGTTGTGGGAAACTTCTTGACCAAGCCTTAACAAACATCTAAAGCTTCGAAGTAACAAATGATTTTTTTTAAAAGTCCTTGGGTATAAATGTTCAGAAATATATTATAAATAGTACCTAATATTAAAGCCAGCGACAGCTTGAAACT
>JASFDA010000067.1:20019-30832 GCA_036936965.1 Cystoderma amianthinum
TTTAAAAGTCCTTGGGTATAAATGTTCAGAAATATATTATAAATAGTACCTAATATTAAAGCCAGCGACAGCTTGAAACTTGGATGTAAAGGATCAATAAGGTTTAAGAATTACTTCTCCTCCAGATTACTTAAGAGGGCCAGCCAAGTCTTCTTGTCAATTATACCTTCATCTATAAGTAGTCTATGTATTAGTATTTTATCATGGAACAATTAGAGCAACAAGCACATAAACCGTTAGTATCAGTGACAATTACATAGCGTGCGCCAAGCTTGACAAAGAATTGGTGAATCATCTCCATTGGGGAATTATTTTGAATTGTCAGTGGTGCCTTCATAATTGTGAGGACATCGAACAGGAGAACCGACGAAACCGTACCTCATCCATGTAAACGCTGAAGTCAAAAGGATTCGACTGCGGATGGTAACTCTCCAACAAAGACGAGAAAGACGATGAAGCTAGTTCATGAGAAAACAATGCGTGGAAGTGTACTTCGTCGTCAGGATTGTCAGCCACAATGCCTAAGCGCAATATTAGATTAGGCAGAGATATATATGAATACTAACTTAAAGCGTGTTCAAGTTCATTAGCTCCAATGTATCCCACAAGGCGCAATCCGTCTTCATTGCTGTCATTTCTAAGGATTGGAAAACCACTATCGTCATTACCAGCTGCTGTAACATTTAGTAACTGATCTCGAAGTGATTTTACGGTATTCTGGTTGTCGAGCCTAATCACTTCTACCTCTCGAGATGTCTTGAAAGACGAGGGTTAATAGGTGACTTTGGGAGCAGAAGCTCACTTACTGCATCATTTATCTGGAGATTTCCCCAGAGGTATTCGTGCTTGGAATCGAGGTAAGGTAGTTGATTTAGTTCGATAACAAGATCATAGATGCCCTTCGGCTCTAAGGCGTCGGCTACCGTTTTTGCGACGAGCACAGCCAGCATTACAGGAACGGCATAAGTTAAGGTATCAGTGAGCTCGAACATGATCACAGCGAGTGAAACCGTAGTTCGCTTCAACAAAATGTTACACGACCTTCGTTTCACCAAAGTAACGAGAATTTCTTACAGTGACACCCGAAAGTGTGGCAGCTGCGCCAACCATGGCATACAAACCTGGAACGATGCCTATTCTAATGATGAGTTTGTTTTGATGCTAAAAAGGAAATACTTACAATCTACATTTCCATCACACATTTTAAATAATCGAGCGTCTGGATGCCGTATTTGCAGCCATTGTATCCAGATACCAAGTACACGTCCAGCACAAGCTCCTACCCCCAAACTCGGAATGAAGATTCCCGCAGGTACCTTAATACCAAACGTAACAATAGTGAGAGCTCCTTTAACCACCATTGCCACTAGGATTGCGCGAGTCACAGGCCATACATGATCGAAAGAGCCAGGGTCAACAATGCAGAGACCGGAATGAGTATTTCCAGAACCAGTGCGACATTCTGAAAATAGATTATAGACGAGCTCTGTACCGCTCATACGAGTATAAGGGTTGAGGAAGCATAATACAGTGGTGATCAACGTGATCTTGGGGGAATTCATATATAATTGGTATGAGCTGAGAGGAGACTTACTAGAAGAACTTCCAACATTGGGTGCGTCTTTAACCATGTCTTATTGCGTATATTCTTGCTCCAGCGGTAATTCAACTTAGAAAAGTAGGCGCCGTACACTCCCTAGGCAGCGCAGGATGTCATTGGTTGTACATAACTTTAAGTAAAAGGGTCGTACACCGAATAAACCCAAGAAGAGAAAGGGCAATAATTCAGTTGCATGCCAGTCCTGGAATCATCCATGAGTACGGATCAATGGAGCAAGGAATACATTACCTTGTCATATGTTACCTGAAACAGAACAAGTTTTCCCGTCCCAAACGGGTCTAAAATTTTAAGGGTGATAGCTGTAATCATGGCACAGAAGAAACTGATACCATTAAGTAACAATAACTGCTTGACTCAACAAATGTACTAATCACCTTCTCCACATCACCTAGACCAGCGTTTAGTACTACAATCTTTAGGACAATTTGCAGGTACCTTAGGGGGGAAGAAGTAGGAAACTTCTTCTAAGCTGAACAGAGTACCTCCGATGGGCGCACCAAATGCGACGGCTACCCCTGCAGCACAGGCGGCACTAAGAATTTCTCGACGTTTCGCTGATAGCACTTATCAGGCAATAAACTAGATGCGAAATTTAAGTTATACCTTCGTTGGTTTCATACTTTGAGGCAAATCGGCTAACAATATTTCCGATACAACTCGCAATGTGAACAAATGGGCCTTCCTTGCCCAATGATAGCCCTGAAGCTACTGAAAGTGCAAGGCCCAAGGACTTCGTGAAAAGGGTTCGACCTCCGAGATAGCCATGGATAACAAAACCTAATCTTATTTCAGTTTAGAATTGATTTGTGTATGAATTTCGCAAACCGGAAAGAATCGTTTTAATCTCAGGTATGCCACTCCCAGCAGCCTATAAAACTGTCAGAATGGGTTTCGTGATTTTAAAAAAGCGATAACCTACATAGTACATAACTTTACGTCTCGCTTGCTGAGACTTCTGGTCATTGGCTGTTCCCAAGTCTGTAGAGAGAACACCAGAGTCTTTCCGTGTGGTAAACGTGGTCGAATCTGTGAGATATATGGTCAACATAGTTGAAGTTAATGCCAGGCACAACTGAGGACTAATATCAGATTAAGTCAGACATGGGGTAAAGTACGTACCGCTATGCAGGTGTATGACATATACTCAAAAAATTCTTTCTGGTACCCTCCCTGTTTCCAAGAGAAAGCTTGTGACCAAGTTATCCACGCTGGACAATTGTCTTCAAACGAGCTACCAATGCGGTGCAGCCCACCCTCATCAACAAGGGGACAACAGAATCTTTTAGCATAGTACCACCTACTTCCACAGTGTCCCTCCTTGAGGTCGAACAGCCATTGCTCGCTGCGAACAACAAGAAAAGCAACAACGGCGGTAAGAAATCCGACGATCGTGACAATTATCCACCCAAGGCTTTTGTCGAAGGCTAAACGAATCCGGGCACGACTAGATTTACGCTTCCTTAGCCTAGAAAACCGTACGGAGTCTTTTATAGCATCATGTAGCCAGTCAATGGACGAGAATGACGTATACCAGACGCGGATGCCATTTATCTTGGCGTCTAAGTCTGTGTCTGTGCTATCCTTCGAGCCAAGCGGGGCATCATAGGCCGATATAGGACGTTGACCATTCAAACGAGAGTACGCAAAGTCTTTGAAGCTAGAAGGGGATGGCGGGTTTGTATGGAAAGATGCAGAAAGGTCTGAATTGAGATTGCGGGGAACAGGGAAGGTAAGAGGTAGTTTACTGAAGACTTTGGGGCGACGCTTTGGGAGAGTGCCATAGGACTGGACACTATCTTCGCGTTGGAGAGACGTACTCTCAGTGGATCGGGCAGTATCTGTGAGTCGCCGAGTTGGAGTTCGTTCGCTGGTATTAAAATCGACACTGCTTCCAGGCATTGCAGAGTTGCTCCCAATACGTAGCAGCCTCTGTCGTCTCCAGGTTGTCGATGAAGGTGGACCTAAAGGCCCTGTCGGATTCTCTGGGTCATGTTTAGCCATTCAGGCTTCGCAGAGCCACGGGTATGACTTCCAGAGTTCCAAGAACATACCATCAGAACAATTCTCTCAGGGGTAAAACATAAACACAGATTCTAAATAAAAGTACATAGGAAAACAATTACAAAAGCTTTCAACATAAATTTTTATTGTAATGACATTTATTCAACTGTCTACATTTTTGGTGCCAGAAACTGTAGGGCTAGGCAATTGAGCAGTACCTGCCGTGCCAGTTGTACTACTGCTACTACCATTACCCCTTGACATAAGGGAATTCAGAACCATTGCCAGTCCACTCATCTGCGCAGACTGGAGTAGAGATACATTGATTTCGAGACTGAGCATCGTCCCATTCGCAGTCGACCCACGTAAAACAGCTGGAGGTTGCGGTTGGCCCTCAGGCGGGACGGATGACGCCGGTATAGGAACAATTCCCAACGCATGAAGAGCCGGAAGGGATGCAACAGGTAGCTGCACAGGAATAGCCCCGCCCGATTGATAAGGGGTGTAATTTACTGAAGGTGTGGCTGTAGCTGAAGGGGTTGAGACAGCGGAGAAAGTAGGATTTGCTTGCATTGGAGTACCATAAATCTGTGTGTATGCATATGGATACCCTCTATAATACTGAGGTTGAACACTGTGTCCTTGAGACGGCGTCGCTGAAAATTGTGACATTCGAACTGGATTTGCTGTGGCACGTTTTTCTCTTTCTAAACGTTCCAATTCACTACGGGCATTGCGCAGTTCATTGTTCAACCATGCAACTTCAGTTCGATCCGCTTCTAAAACAACTTGAGCTAATACGTATGCTTGACTACTGGGGGAAGAGCGCTAAGGAAGTCATCCACACTTGATCATACAGAAGTGGATTATATGAAGCACCTTTGCTGTCCTTCCCTTGAGTTTTGAGAAACGATCTCTCAACGCATTCCTACGTTTATAACATTCGATTGCAAATTCGGTTTCTAACACTTATCAGCGCAATTATTCTTTCACTACTACTAACCGAAGACTAACCTGCAATCTCAGTCTTCAAGTCATGTTCGATAGCTTTTTCCTTCCCTTTACAAATCTTGGAAAAATCCAAATCATCTTTCGGTTGTTGAAAGACATGATAAGGCAGAAGACGTTTAATAATATCGTCTATATCAGAAAATGGAGTGTCTGCGTCAGGGTGAAGAACAGCTGCGTGATCAACAGCAAGCGAATCTGCAACTCTGTTGATTATATTAGTTGCGATGAGAACAATCCAAAATCCAAACAACCTCGAGGATACTCGTTTCACGATATCATTCTCTTCTGAGGTTCGTTGTTTCACTTTGGCCTTCCTAGCAGCAGAAGTGGTACGCCAATTCGGCACCTGGGGAGGCGATAGCCCCGTATTTACAGAATGTCCAGGAAAAGGCACGGAAAGTTGTCCATTAGCCGCCGAACTGCTTTCCAAAGTATTTTCGCGAGCGAAAAAGGAACTCGAATACGGATTAGAAGATGGCGCGAATGCTTTCGACATTTTCACTTGATTTGTTTCGCTTTGCATATCTCTCGGCCCGTGACCAAACATCTGCACTTCAGGGCAGGCGCTAAATTCAACCGCGCAAACTGATCATTTATTGGTATTATATTAATACTTCCATAAATATGGGTTGAGAGCAGTTTGTGTTGAAAAATAGTACAATATATATTCCTCAATTATTTTTACTTTACCACTCGAAACAACTCTTCAGATAAGCGAACTAATCGGATTTGGGTAGCAATAATTACTTATCAGCGCCTTGTTCAAGACCAACTGTTTAGAATACCGTTATTCAATCACCATGTCTCCTTCTTGTTCTTTCCCAAGAAGGCGGTTTGAGACTTCCGGTTGTTCTTCTCGATCCCTAATGCTGGTTTTGACTATTTTGAGCAGTTCAGAGGCTCGTGCAACATCTTCTGCGTTACTACCCGCCACTTTTTCTAGGTAATCTCGGGCAAGTATGAGATCTCCGTCAGGAGTTCGCATGTGGTACTCGGCGACCTCCAGACTCGACTTGGCGTAATCTTGGATGGGACGCACTGTTACACGATAACAGATATATTTAGCGGGCACGCCAAGATAACAAGGGATGCATACAATCAGCTTGGCAAACTTCGACGACTCTTCTGTGGTATGCCACTGCTTCGGCATGTTCTTCAAGGCTGCGATGCAATTTGGCTAATTTCAAATTTATCGTAATTTCATGAGGGTCCGCTGGTATAAGAGCACGTTTGTAGCACTCTACGGCTTCGCGAAGGCTGTACTCAGCATATTCAAGCTGGAGCAGTGGACGAGCGTGGAATCTTTACTAACCGTCCGATTTCTTCGTAGCACATACCTTGTGCCTGCCACAACCGAACATCGTATGGTCTGTAAATCGTGAATAATTGAGGCGAGAGCCACAACGAAATTTACCTCAGGGCTGTCGCATGCTGATAATAGTGAAGGGCATAGTGGTGCATACTTAATAATTCGTAAGCCTGGCCGAGCCCATACCATGCGCGGTAATCCTTCCGATTGACGTCTTCAAAGTAGTAAGTGACTCGTGAGCAACAAGAGGTGCTCCAAAATTAATTACACACCCACGGCCCTACGGTAAGCTTCGACCGCCGCATGTGAGTTCTTCATTTCCACATACTCGTGACCCATTAGCGTCCATGCAGAAAGATATGTTCGGTCGAGCTGGGTTGCTCTGCGAAAATATTTGACGGCTTTCTCATGTTCAGCACGGAGCGAGTAATGATTACCTATTCTCAGAAATCAGAAATTTAGAGACCAGTCCGTACCTTGGTAACCCACCAACGAGGCAGCAAACTTCCGGCCGGTCTTTATCAAGCGCTAGAAACTCGTGGGCAAGCTTGGAAAGTTTTAGCCTATTATCCGTGACATATAGAATATTCGACAGGACGTCTATATCCTCAATGCGGTAGGGGTCCAGAGCCAGAATGCGCTCAAATTGGACTTCGGCTTGGCCGAAGTCTAAGAATTCTCAGCCATCAACATTTAGATTAATAAATTAAAAGTTGACCGACCATGCAGGTGATATAGGACACAAGCACGCAAGCTCATAATCCAGAGACTGTTGGGAAACAAGTCCTGCCGCAAAAGCCGGTCACAAAGTCCCAGTTCATGGTCCGAGGGATTATGAAGTTCATTCAAAGTCTTAATCTGGAACATCTGGACCAATGGGTGGATAGTAGGCAGCGGCAGAAGCTGAACCAGTGACGAAAGCTGAGAAAGGATTTAGACGAAGAATCCATACATTCAAAGACGATGCAACAACCTCTTCGCCATCACCAATACAGCTTCCCAAGAGTGACCAAGTGGACCAATTCCAAGGGAACCCAGCAATGGACAAAATTGCGCTCTCAATGGCCTCCTCACGCCTTGATAGGCGGGAGAGAAATAAAGCCTTTCTGTCGATATATATTCGTTAATGGGTGTTGAAATCATTACAAACAATCGTACAAAAATAATAGCCAAGGATCACTACTGTCCTTAACTGTTTCGAGTAGTTCGTTTAGCGACAAATTCACTGCAACGGGTGGTTGATGTCGATTGTCTAGCGCAAGATATGAAAATGTCAAAACTTTACATTTATCGACCTACTGTCAAGTTTATGCCAATCTCTCTGCGCTTTCCTCTCACTGGCCTTTTGAAGAGGTGGTTTGAACATGTTCATGGTCAAGGATGGTGGGCTTACTATGAATTGGCTGTAGATCTGAATAAAGCGTGCCTTAGAGCTTTTGCACGCTTGTAAAAGCTGTGCGGCTCGTGAAAACTCTCTAGTTTTAAAACAATTCCGTGCTGTGTCGAGGATATCTTCCTCCTGTAATTCATGTTCTAATTCATGTTCAGTAATTTCATTTTTCAATAGAACTAGCTCTGGGGCGTGAGGATGGCGGGCAGGAGTGACGGCAGTTGAAGACTGAGTGAGAATTTGCGTCGGAACGGGAGATTGAGCTCTGAACTGCATTGGTGAGACCGATCTGGGGGGAATGGAGGTTGAGAAAGGTAATTGACTTGGCTGCTCAAGCGTCTGCTTCGCTCTCTTTGCCAAAGGAAGGGACAAGAGCAGCTCCGAACTCCTGCAATGTAGAATAAATATGGCTTGATCCTAGAAGAAATCTGCCTATTTACCATTTCGCCGCAACTACTAAGCACCTATCAGAGCACTCCTTAGATGCTTTACGCAGCTCCAAGACGAATTTTGAATCAACAATTACAGGTTCCATGACGAACTAAGTCTAAAAACTAACTTTCAACTGCAAAGTAGGGCATAAAAATCGGCCTGCTATAAGTATCGTGACATTCACGTGCGTCCAGCGGTCCAGCACTGTGACACCCGACAGAGTAAAAAGTTAACGTTTTAACCCCAATCAGCCATTATCATGACAAGCACTGCTATTTTCTGAATGGGACATTTGTACAACTAACCGCTATATTATCTAGGAATTTTGACTGTCGAAAGCGGTCCCGGCGAAATTGCTAACAAGGTGAAATCCACTAGCTTCTTGTCCTGGAGCAAATTCCTGGTGAAAATGATGATGGCCGCTGTGATCATCTACACCTGTGCATGTTTTATAATTTTTATGGCTCGGTTCTACTTTACCCTTCCCCGTGCGAAGCTACGAGCTTCTCGGCCACCGAAAAGCGATATCTCAGGCTGCTGTCTAGCTGTTTTTCTTGGCTCAGGCATGTACCAATGTCTATTGACAAGGTTTTGGACTAAAAGGCGCTCCCTACATGAAGGCGGCCATACAAGCGAAGCTTTATCCTTAGTTTCTGCGTTGGACTTCGATCGCTACACACCCAGGAAATATATCATTAGCGATGGCGATACACTTAGTGCTCAAAAAGCCATAGCCTTGGAGTTATCGAAGGCTCCACACATCGTAAGCCTTTATTTCGGCTATCGTGTTTACAACTTTGATTATCGATTCTAGACCTCGGATGTTGCTAAAGGATTTACCATCATAAAAATTCCCCGAGCAAGAAATGTCCATCAATCAATCTTGGCAACACCACCTTCTGCCCTCTTCTCCCTGCTTATGTCCATATATCATCTAATTCTCTCTCCATTTATCTCTGATGGAGGTCGCAATTCATTCGCCGATGCTTTGATTCTTAATGGTCCCGGTACTTGTGTTGTTCTATGCATTGCAGTCTATATTAAAAAAGTAGGGTGGCATGTTGACGGGACTATGAAAATCTCTTAATCTCTTTTCCAGTTCCTCGGGTTGCATGCTCCTAAAATTATTTACGTTGAATCTTTCGCGCGTGTAAATAAACTGTCTCTTTCCGGTATAATGCTACGTCCCTTCGTAGATAGGTAAGTTCTCTTGCGTCACCTGAACTCGTAGTGATGTTCTTTTCTAGATTTATTGTTCAGTGGCCGCAACTTCTACAAGACCATGGACGTGGCGAATGTTATGATTGGTTAGTTTAATGTAATACAGAACTAAGCCTTCCGAAAGCGAAGTCCCAAAAGTGGATTCAAAGGGAGATTCATCTTCCAACTAATTGGATATTTTCTTTTGAGATATGAACTGATTTGTTTCGTGAAAAATATATCAGCATTATTTATGTACTACAAAAATCAAAAAATCAAAAAATAAACTATTTTCGCGTCCACCTATCCTCTCCTGCATTTCCACCACGTCTAGGCGGACTAGCACTCCTACCACGAGCTCCCTCTCGTTTGGTGGGCTCCCACCCCCCTCCTCCACTTTCATTTTTGGAGGGATTGAGTCTACGCTCTAATCGTTGGCCCGCACGAAGAGAAGAAACAAGTTCTTTTGACGCTAGTCGGAGATGCATGAAATTACAGAAGCCGCCTCGATTACACTCTCCGTTTTCATTTTGGCGGCAACATGCTTCCCTGAAATCTGTAACCGGAGACAATTCGGCGTATAAAGGTCGGCCTAAATTTTGTCAGACGCGATCAGTTTCAAAACTGAAAGGTATACCTGCATACCAGCGCTCATTGCAACTATCAACGGCTGCTTGCGCTTCTGTTTCCCATTCATAGCGTGCATACACGTTACCAATTAGGTGGTCACCAACATTGTCACAAACCTGAAATTGGTATTGGTTGAGTAATGCAATCAGAATTTGAAAAGAGAACATACATGTAATTCTAGTAGATGCCCAAATTTTGCTAATTCGCAATATAGATCCTCGTAGACGGCATCGAATCCCTCTTGCAGTTCTTTTTCTGTTAGTTTGCAGACAGGGTCATGGGCTGGGTTATGGTAGACATTGGGAAGGAGGATAGTCTGCGAAAACGGGGGTTTGATATGCTTTCGCGAACAACGATCTCCGTGACGGCAAGCACCAATCTTATGTCAAACAAGTTCGTGTTAGAACAAACGGGACGCAAAGGACAGCTCAGGAGGTGCTCACTTTATAGTAGAAAGAGCAATTCACGCGATCTTGCTCTGTTCCAAAGATATTTGCCTGTTAAACAGCCGATTAATTACATATACCACTGGAAATATATACATACTAGATGAGAAGCCATCGCGCTTTCAGCTGGATATCGCTTGTGGTGGTTAAAGAGTATAAATGCACTGCACAAAATGAAAATTCAAGTTCACTCTTGACTAAGCGGCTAAGCGGAGATCGAATGTATAATACCTCCGCTTCAACTTGAATTTGCTTTATGGTGCACACGGGCTGGCCACCACTTTTGTACAATAGCTATTCACACTTGAAATTTCACCCGATTTCTTATCTCTCTAGTAAAAACATAGGATTTAGATGGAGAAACAAAACTACAAGAGGGAAAAGAAAAATATTCAAAATTGAAGAAGTTGAATTTCTGGATTTGGCGCGATGACATAATCATGCATATATATGGTAATAGTTAGGCACGTGATATCTCGATAAGATAACTATAATCCTCCTGCCCAATCACATTCATCGAAATCATCAGTTGCACCAACTCATGTACGTTTTATAACATAAATTTGGATTTTGGCGGATACAAAAATCAAAAAAAAAATTGCCGGCCAATTTGGGGCCTGCCCAAATTGGTGGCTTATAGCCCGTGCGCACCATAGTAGTACGACTGAACTAATCCAACCAAACTTTAGGTACCTAAATTTGGATTTTGGCCGATGTAAATTTTCAAAAATTTCGCCGGCCAATTTGGCGTCTGTCTAAATTGGTGGCCTACA
>JASFDA010000067.1:30928-44655 GCA_036936965.1 Cystoderma amianthinum
CCTAAATTTGGATTTTGGCCGATGTAAATTTTCAAAAATTTCGCCGGCCAATTTGGCGTCTGTCTAAATTGGTGGCCTACATGAACAAACAATTATCTCGCGCACTCGTTTCCAAATTTGGGCAATGGGTTTGCCGTTTCCTATGTAATACTAATAGACGATATAGGCCATAATCTCAGGACCTACTAGGCGATATATGGTATTTCAAAACTTTCTCAAACTAAACAACCTATAAACTCGGAGTCGCAATATTTTTCCACGCAACTATCTGTAACACTGAAACAGAGCCCACCATTGCGTCGTACGCTTGCCAAGTTATGCGTGATGGCTCTTGTCTGGTCCTTTGGTTTACATCTGGTAATTACGAAAATATGATAAAAGTAACACGCTCTAATCTTTATGGTTAGTTATCAAAATGCGTTCCCACTTTTGCGCAGCACCTTGTTCGTGCGGCTATCCAATGGCGCCCTCGATCACTACTTGTAGCTACAACGACTGCGTGTTCACAGGTCACCGGTCGGATCCCCGTACACGCTCCACTTCGTGAAAGCTTGGTGGATTTCTCATGACTGTGACTTGTCAAGCTTTCTCCTCCGTCCACCGTCCATGAAGTTAGGATGATAAGGCAAGCAGACAGATAAGCTTCAAGGGCCTTTTCAGCGTTTTGACTATAAGAAACCCCGAATTTTATAACATTGCTGCTTCAAGTTGGTCTGACCTTTACCAATCTCAGATGTCACCTAAACTGATTCTGATTCTCAGTCGATAACTGCGGTTCTCCCTCGAACAGCCGTTACTCTGTTAAACCCATACACTTCTCCGGACAGGCGTATGAGAATCATTGAAGCACTGACATCTATCTCCCTCAGAAGAAAGCGAGTAAATTTCGTCATTTGAACCGACCTCAACTTAGCCAACGCTTAATCGAACGCTGACTCCTTCCAGGCAATCAGCAATCATTGAATCAAAACTAGATAGCAGATCAACCTTGGCGTCACGTTTCTTCTTATTCGCTGATTGCCTGGTTGAGGGAAAATGGGTAATCGAGGATCTGTTAGACTTGACAGTTCGTGGGACTGCTTTGGCTGCTGGCTATCGTTCGTTCGCACAAACTTACTGGTCAGAATGCGCAAAGAAATTCGTGGCCCTTGAAAATCGGTCGGTCTTGATGTAGTAATTGTGGCGTAAATTTTATATCTCTGCAATATTACGATGGTGGTCAATATCCTCGCGTTGTGGGTCTGGGCATTTGTTAATATATGCACGTTGATCGTACTCTAATACAACCCATATTTTCGGCTGTGGACGTAAAAGGGTTCTTTACTCAGGCTATAATACTCTAATATGACTATTTCGCACACTTTGAACATGCACAAAAACTGGAGAAAAAGGATGTTGGGATGTTGAGAGTCGTTCTCACCGAGAGATTCTATCGCAATGGACCAACCTAATTAAGGAAGAAATGGACGCGTGTAACGACTTGAGATCTCGGAATTAATCACTTTCATTGTCCATCAAGGCAACTAACACTGGCATAGGGCATTCGACTCATCTATTTACTCACAAAATTTTATTGCTTCCAGGAACTTGCTATGTTTCTGTCCTCGGCAATTTTTTTACTTCATAACTATTGCTTGTTGTCACACCAAGCCTTGGCATAGGGTATCCTCGGTGAGCACCCCAATTCCGATGCACGCCGTGCTAATCCGGTTACCTATGTGTCGTTTCTCAATCTTAGAGATTAATCTCGTTAAGGATTTACCGGAAGACGGAGATAGGTTGCGAAGCAGCCGGTCCGAGAAATAGATAGTGATGCCAAGGTACTGTATGATAAGTATGTGTTTTGGGGGCATGCTATCGGGTATCACAACCTTCAGTAAATCAAGCGAAGGTCCTACATACATCTATACATAATGATAATCGCCGTCTACATCATATAATTAATGGACCAATGATTCCTTAAGATCGCCGGGGCAGAGGGTCCCAGGACATAAACGAATCATCGGTAGAAGCTGGTGGACTCGAGATGTTGGATACATCCCAAGAACAAAGATTTTGCAACGATTGAGCTGATATTGCGTGGCTGGGAAGTTGCCTGTAAGCTGGATGTGAACGCATCGGACGCATTCGACCACTGTGCTGTGGAAAATTGCCTCCCAGATAATCGGGACTTGGCATGTTGCTTAAAGCATTTCTGTAGACGATTAACATAAGCAAGAACAACGGCACTTGAATTAAAAAAACCAACGTTGCAAGCATATCTAATTGGGAGACGCGTTGATTAAGAGTACAAGGAGTGCCCATATGGTGACTCGAGGAGTGAGCAAGGATGTCGGCTGCCTTGCGTAATCTGAGGGATAGCTCAAGCACCACATTATAGCAAGACGATTCATGAAGACAGCCGCAATGAGTGTCATAGTGCATGGTAAATAGTGATTCTGTATGCTGGGTTTCCTTAAGTAAAGCGCTATATGACGGGTCGTCACATCCTAGTAACCCCGGGTATGATAGAAACATCGAAGCTACATCGAAATCCTGAGAAAGATTCGAGATATCGATATTTGGGGGGTATTCGTCGGTAGGTGTCATAAGAGTAGGGGAGAGGGGACTTTGTGGGGATGTTGGGCTACCTCGTCGTAAGTTGCCTCTGTGAATGTGATTGGCATGAGTATGCTCATTCGAAGAGAGAGGCATTGATGGCGAGCGGCTGGAGCTACCGGTGGCTGGCGTATCTCCTTTCTCCGATGAAGCAGACGAGCTGGGAGGGGATGGCGCTGTTGACGGGCTTTGGCCTTCACTCAGTGCTTGAATTTGAGAGCGACTATGCCATTTTTCAATCTCATCGTTGCTACTAGCCTGTACCCATCTTGGATGAGGTTTATTTTTTAACTTTCAGCAATTTGTTGATTCAGCAGCCGTAGTGTAAGGGGGGTGGGGGAACGCATACCTCGCGTATTACACCTTCAAGTTCTGCGACCCTCTTTGTCAGTCGTGAACTTTCGTCTTGAGTATCGATCCTTTGAGTGGGATCGTCAACTTCATAGACACACAAGCCAGTCTGGATGTCGCCGTTAGAAATAATATCTTTAAAGGTCAAAATTACTCACTAAACCAAGTTGTGTGCAGCGGGCACAGGCAGGGCGTCTTCTGTCACACTAAAAGAATAAGTTGAGAGGTTTGCAAGCCGGGACAATTGATTGATTAACCATTCTTTTTGACGTGTGACAATTTAGACAAGACTGAGTGGTCCTGTTGCGACGCCTACCAGCATCAGATAAGTATATGCAAGTATCGAGCTCAATCAAATTGACCTCTTACGGTGATCACCCTCTGGTGCTGGGGTGGTTTCAGTTGTATTCCTTTTTTTTCGAGGCACGGTTTCAGCAGACATAATAGACACGAACTCAAATCGGAGTTGATGGGCAGGTCAGAGAGAGGCTACCAGATATTTGTAGTCCAGAGAAGTCAAGGGAAGTCTTGGCATTTAGAAGTTCACTGAAGTGTTATCGACAACGTTATTGAATTGAAGTTGTTGGCCCAATCTGGAATATCGGGGAAAGAAGTAAGCGAGGGAGAAACCGAGTACCCCCAACTTTCCATGAGGGTAAGATCAGAATGCGAACGAACTTCAGTACAAACGTGAGAGGGACAGTTGCTCATCAATCAACTGCACATTGTAAGTAGCCGCAGCGCCTTTCTAGTTCTCGGACCAGAAACTTGGGTGAACAGTTAATCAGATCCGGTTCCTTCGACTAGACAAGACATGGAGTAATACATCCCAGATATGAATTTGCCAAGATAACATTCAATTTTTATTGTGCAAGACGCGGAGTATTAACGTTAAGTCCCCGATGACCTAACACGTGGTGAACCGCCGGAGTCCAGCGTCCATGGGACCATGGCGTAGGTGGCATTAGACTTTCAAAATTTCAATGTCGGTCCTGTCGATCAGTAAGGCCGAGGAACGATGCTGCCCCGAGAGCCAAGAGAATTAATACTCAACTGACATTATTGTCTTGGCTTTCTCCTGAGTGCCTTGATTGACGAACCTAGCCGGCAACCTTTGGGATGCACCGTCATATATGTATGTACTGATTCGAATAAAGATCGTTGAGCCAACGCCGCCGGTTTATTATGATAACATATAGCAATTAGCACTGCCACACAAAGTAGAGTTCCTCCTGCTTGTGAATTCTATTTCGATTCGTCATCGCGCTATCTCGAGTCTGGTTCATTTAAGCTCACAAAAGCCTGAAAACAGGATTGTCCAAACCTAAGCACTTCAAGATTCGTGCGTACGCGTTTTGTACTTAACCTAAATGGATAGTGGAAAAGGGCCTTTTCCTGAGTGGATATCTAGGGAACCTGTTAGAATGGCAATAGACTGACTGACTTGGATGCCAAGAATAACGACAAAATCCCTGGGCCCTTCATTAGTGGCGCCAGTACCAGATCTATTCTACCCGTCCCTGCAAGTGCAGGAGGGAGTCTTTGAGAGGCTTGGAGCGCCCTTGCTTGGCAATGGCGATATCGTTTCTCAGACTGCGAGCACTTATAAAACTTTCACGGAGGACAGATTGAGGAAAGCATATGAACGAAAGATACATTAAGA
This sequence comes from Cystoderma amianthinum, assembly GCA_036936965.1. NCBI lineage: Eukaryota > Fungi > Basidiomycota > Agaricomycetes > Agaricales > Squamanitaceae > Cystoderma > Cystoderma amianthinum. The sequence continues at coordinate 35,541 of JASFDA010000067.1, forward strand.
TCGTCAAATTACGAGATTACTGTTTTTCAGCTGCATGTCTACGCAAATGCGCTGATTAATCCACCGAGAAGGGTAACCCACCAGGCGCGATACAATGACATCGGACCTTCTTCATCCACAACTCTTTTGACGCAGTCTACAAAACCAATGTACGGGTCAGCTTCGTGTCTCAGCCTGTGGATGAAACAATTAAATAACTGTGATTTGATTTAGACAATGTACTTACCCAATCACATCCTCCTCAGCACCCGAATATTCAGCTGTCTCTTCGCTATCTCCATCTACTTCCTGAGACACAGAATTATACTCAGAGGATGCATGATTTCTTTGTATCGAAAGTCGGGTCGCAATGACTTCCAGTGGAGTGAGAACAAGTGTACTCAAAGCCACAATGACTAGATAAACAGCCAACTTGAATGTCGAGATATCGGATAGCGCAAGACCAGGTTTAGTAAAGGCTGGAATTAAGAAGCGACGGAGAGGACCGAGGAAGAGAACAACGACGACAATGTGGAGAACTTCTGAAGGTAAAAGTCCTGGAGTCAAATAAAGTATCCAAGGTCGGCGACGTTCTGTTGGCGTTAGAAGAGTCCTCAGAGACTGCATTAATCCAAAGTAAGGTAATTTGTGTGGTGTAGTGATAGAACTGCGTGTCGAGTTATTTATGTAGAGCATTGGCAATAAACTCGTCCATCTTACCGATTTGTTATTATTGAAGTCGGCAAGGAGATGAGCATAAGCCCTACACTGTAACCTAGCGTACCCTATAATAACAAAGTGTATAAGCATGGTGAATATAAGACTATGGGGTTGGTATTACAAGAATTCCTGTTTCAGGCGCTCGGTAGGCGCCATGACGCGGTCTCGTCGTGTCCATAAACAGCAGGATGCATATTGTAACTAAAAGGGTGCTCAATGCAGTTGGCACTGATTTTGTAAATCAGCGAAAAGGAGTTAATATGGATAAAACACCAATCTTACTCATGCCCTTGTATAAGCCAGGCCATCCCTGATAAAATCTTTATGTTAATTCAATATGTTTGATAGAGTATAGCTTGCCTCAATCCTGTATACTCTCGCCATCATACTGAAGTACGACTGGACTACAGGTCCAGTGTGAGCGACTGCGCCTCCTTCCTGGTCCAATTGAAGACCTTTCGGGTTGTAATTTGCCCTAAATCTCACAAGGACTCCAGTGAGAGGAACGAATACGGCGAGACTAACGCCTAACGAGATCGTTAGAATGAGTAAGTCTACAAAGCCCAACATCATAGCGGTAACGAATAGGCTTTGGGTGCTGCCGCAGTGGGGTGAATAGGTGAGACAAACATGTGTACACAATCGGGAACTGCGTTGTTGTCGGATTTTATCACAGGCAGCGGTCTTCATTCCCTCACTTATGTCGTCCTACTCGTTATCCACACTCATCAAGTCATTAGAACGAGGCATCTTGGAGAGCTGCTGTGAAGCGCCATGCGTATTAATGCTTATGCGGCTCTTGTAGGAGCAATAAACGCCAGCGGCTCAAAGCCTTGCTGCGTTTAGAACTCGCCAGTTGTCCTCTTGTGACATCTTTATCTCTTTGACATATGTTTGTTGTATAAACTAACCCAATCGTCAATCTAGTTTCCTCATGACCTCCTTGACTTCCTTTTAATGCATAACTCCGGCGATTAATCTTATTGTTTGCTTGGTGCTTGTCGATTATCTCTGCGCTCTCCTTACTGGGACCATTAATACTGTTTTACGACATATCACTTTGGCTTTGGAGATCTTGAATGCTGTTGGACGTTCACCTCTGCATTTTGAATTGATGACACGAAGTTCAAGTATTTGTTAGCTGGTCCATCTATCACAACTTATCATCTATTCTGTTTGAACCCTCAGCTTTGCACTTGCTTGTGTCGTTTCTACAAATTTCGACGCCAGCCTTTGTCAAGTCAGTCTTTCCTTGTTATTCCATTGTTACATTCTCGTATCAGGTCCTTTATTCTTAGCTGACTTTAATATGACACATTCTGCCTGTTCATTTATCATATAGCCACTATCTTCAAATACTGAGGCAAACTATCGTTATTGCTGGGCCCATTGTAGGTGTTTTCAATCTTACTGATACCAGAACCTCGTATTTTTCATTGTCCAATTCTCTTACTAATACTGCAGTTATCTACAGGTCGCGTCGTTCTAGGTTTTTTTTTGAATATCCTTCGACTGTCATTTTTTGTCCTGGACGCAGGTACCTGTTCTAACTCTCAGGTTCTTAATTAACACGTCTTGATCAAGTATCACTCAATTTTGAACGAGTAGTCAGAAATACACTGCGACTTTACTGCCGTTTTTTTTTAAAAAAAACGTACATGAGGGATTCTTGCTGTATTTCTTGCTTTAAGTCTTCTTCAATAAATAACATGTTGCCATGTAATAAAACGAAGTTTTGCCACATTGTTTTGACTCTCCGACGTAAGAAGTGAGTGACTTGTTCGTAAACGTCTAGTTGCCTCTAACATCGACTACCGGTGTATACCTGTTTTTCGTTTTCGTACCTTCAATTTGAGCATTTGCTCGGCGCCGTAGATGCTATCTAGTACGGAGGCTACTGCTAATGACAAGGTTTGTAGATTCTGTTGTTTCTTATCCCTTTGCTTCTGACTTATAATGGTCATTCTTTTAGAGAGCAGCTCTCGAACAACTCAAGTTCAGCAAAAACCGACATGCTAACCGTGCTAACCACGATTCTTCAACATCCTTAGTGTCCAATCCTGCCAATGAGTCCGCTTATGCTCTCCCGCCGCCTCAATCCCGGGATGCAACTGTTCATTCACGTTTTTTCCCTGTAACGCCGTCGTCATATGGCACTGTTCTTGTTCCAAACTCTAGCCCAATTAATTCTGAGGAGCCTCAGCGTCCTTATCATCCATATAGCCAAGGACACGGGTATGACGTGGCATCCTCGAGTTATACCAACGGTCAGCCTTGGAGTCAGCCACGCCCTATGTTTGGTGCCGATCCCTTAAGTGCGCCCAGCGGCTTCATCTCGAATGCAACTAATATGCACGCGACTTTGCGAAGGCAATGGGGCGCAGGCGATGTGCATACACCTGAGACACCGGAAGAAGGCCCACCCCGCAAACGTTTAAACCGTGGTCCCTCACAAGACGTGTTTGATGTTATCGACTCCCCTCCCTCCCCCGACATTCAGCTACATGGGCAACGGCGAAGGGTGACTCATCTAAACTCGGATACTCTTTCTATGTCTTCAGATGATTCTCTGCCTGATCCTGTGCGAATAATTGCTGGCTCTAAATCTCGAATCATGAAGAGTCGACCTCCTGATCCTAATTCTTCTTCCCCAGCCGATCTCTCAAACGACATCAAATTCACTCGCTTCAAACTTACTATGCCAATGGAGTCACCAGCGCGTATACTGGCTGCTTGGACACAAGCTGGAGAGGACGTGAAGAAAGCGACGGCATTCCTATCCGATTCACAGTGGTCACCGATAGCTCGTTCTGTAGCAAAGGTGGATAAAGAATCATTGGGACGAGTGAAAGAAATTGATGAGGCCACGAAGGCTCAACGTGAAGCTGTGAAGGAGAAAGGGAAAAAATCGATGATTTATGCCAACCGGACGGTATTAGAAGGGAACCTCGTCTCAACGTCCACGCCACCCCAATCAAGAGTCACCATCGATCTCACTCTATTGTCGCCTGCTACGCCTGCCACGCCTCCAGTTTTGTCGCGACCAAGAAAACGAGCTAAAAAATTAGTGGTTGATTCTGATTCCGAACACGAGTTCATCAGTGAGGATGATGACCTGACTTCAAGTCGATCTCGTACAGAAAGTAGCCATGAAATGAAGGCATTAGCGTACTTCAATACTACTGAGTCTGAAGCCTTGCAAGAGCTGACTGGTATGTCGATGATCAATTTTGTTGCGTAGTGTCTTTATTTATTCGATAGGTTGCACACATGAACAGGCTAGTGTCATTATCAAGTTACGACCCTTTCTATCAGTGGACGATGTGAATACCAAACTAGGTCAAGGAAAAAAGAAGGCCGGTCCCGGTGGGATCAGTCCTCGCATGTTTGAAGAATGCACAAATATCTTTGAGGGATATGGCGCAGTTGATGCCATTCTTGAAGACTGTGAAAAAATAGGCGCAAGGCTGCGAACTGCAATCGCCTCTTGGACGATGATGCCAGACGTAAAGGGGAAAGGCAAGGCAGACGGCGATGTAGATTTGATTACAAATGAGCTTGAGGATGGTGCCCTCAGTTTAAGGTCCTTGATTCCCCTGAAACAACACAAGGCACAGGATTTTCTTTCTTCACAGCCTGCCTTGTTATCTGAAGGCGTGCAATTAAAAGAATATCAACTTCTAGGAGTCAATTGGCTCAATCTTTTATATCGGAGCAAATTCAGCTGCATTCTTGCTGATGAAATGGGTACTTGCTATTTCATTTTATAATGTTTTTATGTTCAATCGTTGTGTCAAATTTAGGACTTGGTAAAACCATTCAAGTCATCAGTTTCCTTGCCCATTTAAAGGAAAATGGCAACAAAGGTCCCCATTTGATTGTCGTGCCGTGAGTTCCCTTGATATACTACTAATATATCCTAACGATATTTGGTGTCAAAGGTCATCAACCTTAGAAAATTGGTGTCGTGAATTTGTTCGGTTTGCGCCTTCAATATCTGTGCAAACGTATTACGCCGGGAAAGAAGAACGTCCTGAATTGCGGGAAAATTTGTTAGGAACACAACGCTGTAAGAGCGAAACTCGGGGGGGTTGGGAGGTGCTAATCACGACGTACAATCTGGCGCAAGGCGATGATCGTGATAGGAAGTTTTTCCGCAAGATTGATTGGAATGTAAGTTTAATTTATATTTGCATGTTGCAGCGCTAATATCGCAGTAGTGTTGTATTTACGACGAAGGTCATGTCTTAAAAAACTTCCAATCGCAACGCTATCAATCATTATTAAAATTTGGCTCAAATTGGAGACTTCTCCTGACAGGGACTCCTCTTCAGAACAACCTCCAAGAACTTGTCGTGCGTTTAGAGATCAGCTTATCGTTGAACTTTTTTTGACCGCAACCTAAGTCCTTGATGAATTTCATTTTGCCTGACCAATTTGCTGAGTCTTTGGCTTCATTGCGGGCCATATTCAAAGTCAAGGGAGACTCAAAAGTCACCCTTCTTGCCCAAGAACGTGTTTCCAGGGCCAAAAAGATGATGACTCCATTTGTCCTGCGACGGCGAAAAGATCAGGTTGGTAGTGCTATCTAAATCAAAAATTCCTGTCAAACATTTCATGTCAGGTTCTCAAAGATCTTCCAAACAAATCTGAGCGCATAGAGTGGTGTGATATGACAGAGTTACAAAAGTCCATTTATACCGATGCACTGCAGCGTTCGAGGAAGACAGTACTTGATGTTGACACCTCCAGTGATACGGTTCCATCCGGAGATAAAAGCAAACCGCCCAAGAAGAAAGCTCGTGTGGCCCCGCGGCAGAGGGAGAAGGTCTATCTCGAAAACAGCGCAAACGTATTGATGGATTTACGAAAAGCAGCTTCGCATCCTATGCTATTTCGACGACGATTTACAGATGATATCTTATCCAGCATCACCAAACTCTTGCTTAAGGAGCCTGACTTCAAGAGACGGGGAGCTTTGTATGACCTTGTTAAGGAGGACATGTCAGTGATGACGGACTCAGAGTTGCAAGTTTTTTGTGCAACTTATAAGGTAGGCCATTTCTCCCTGTGGTCGTCCTTACAACATGATATAGAGTTATTCTTTAGTCCACAAGGAAGTATCTTCAGGATGAATCTTGCTATGGCGATGCTGGGAAAGTTAAAGTTTTACTCAATCTTCTCTCCCGCTACCGTGAAGAAAGAAGAAAAGTTTTGATATTTTCACAGGTGTGTAGTTTGCGATCCCTTAATGCATTATTGATATATCGAATTAGTTTACTCAAATTCTGGACATTCTCCAAGCTATTCTAAAGCTTCAAAAAATCCAATATCTTCTCTTGACGGGCAGCACTCCTGTTGATGTCAGGCAAACTCTCGTAGACGAGTTCACAGAGGATGACTCCATTCCAGTATTTTTGCTTTCAACAAAGGCAGGCGGTACGCTCATTATCTTGACTATCATTGCACCTATTGATGATGCTTTAGGGATGGGGATTAATCTGACTGCTGCATCGGTCGTAATTCTGTACGCATTTTTTGATAGAGATTTAATATAAATGCTGATATTTCTTAGATTTGATCAGGACTTTAATCCACATAATGATCGACAAGCGCAAGACAGAGCTTACCGCATTGGACAAAAACGAGACGTAGAGGTTGTCAAACTTATTTCTCGAGGTACAATAGAGGAGGATATGTTGAAACTCGGACAGACAAAATTAGCGCTAGACGAGGCAGTTGCAGGCGATACCGAAGATAAAGATGAAAGCGCCCCGGAACGAGAGATGAAAACCTCGTTAATGAATGTCCTAAGGCAACAATTTGAAAGGGAACGAGGGGAGAACCCTGTTTAGGTCTTGGAGGTGAATATGGTCATCACCAGTATAGATACATTTATATTACGGTAAATATAAAGTGACCTTAGATTATTTCTAGAGCAAATTGAAATCAGGTAGAAAGGCCCATTACGTCATGCAACGATAGGTAAATAAATACGCTTGTAAGCCAAACCTTTGTTGCATTGTGACTTCTACAGGCTACTATGACAGAAACTGTGGGCGAGGTGAGTTGTGGGTTTATGTTGGCCCCCCTTTACTTAGTTTTAGGCTGTACCAGTGTCCCAGCGAGGTAGCTGGACCTCATTTCTTAAATCGTGAGTCCTGCCTTCTACCATCGCTGGCTCCTCTGACCTTGTTGCAGCATTGCGTCCTTCTCGGGCGATCTCTCGTCTATGACAGCTCCACCATTCATTTTATCACCTACCTCGCTCACAGAGTTTCCTGGTATGTTTTGCTTCGACGTCTGTACACAGACTGATCCAGCACAGCATACTGGTGCGAGCGCCCGGACCTTTTCGCTGCCATCGCAGATGCAAAAGAAGGCGAAGCCCGTGCACTTGCTGTTCTGCGCTGGTTTGTCGTAAGATCAACCTGGATCTAACCTGGTTTAGTGGCTGATATATCCATAGAGCACGCTCAAGGACCAGTACACATCTAGAAATGAGAAGATGGGATCCGAAAAAAAGTACGCATCCTCCCTGTTCCAGGACCGTATCCTAACTACTCTACCAGACCGCTTAATCCAGTTCTTGGAGAGTTTGTCATCCCGTTACCTCGGTGCTCTTCTCTATTCTAACACCCGTGCTCCGCAGACTATTTTACGGCACTTGGCCTGACGCTCACGGTCGTGGTCGCATCGACCTTCTTGTCGAGCAGGTTTCTCACCACCCACCCATTACCGCTTATGTCATTCAGAACAAATCCAAGGGCCTCAAGCTCGTTGGCCATAATGCCCAGAAGACTAGCTTCAGCGCAGGTTCCATTATTGTGAAGCAGCTCGGCCATGCCATCCTCACCCTTGACAAACCTGGCGGTAAACGCGAAGAGTTCCTCATTACCCTTCCTAGGCTTCGTATTGATGGGCTCTGGTATGGATCCCCCTACATCGAACTTGCAGAAACGTCCCATATAGTCGGTGGCGGCTTCATTTCTGTTCTTGAATATAAAGGGAAGGGGTATTTCTCAGGCCGGTCTCACTCTTTCAAGGCCACCATGACACCTATCCCAGGCCAGGGCGGTCAGGGTGCAGCGGAGACCATCATTGAAGGAACTTGGAACACTACTAGCAAATTTAAATCCGGCAGTTAGGCCTCTTTATCTGTTCGTCATTCTTATTTTTGCTCATATTACGTGCAAGCCATCTTCCACGATGTTGAAGGGCCTAAGGAAGAGGTTGTCGTCATTGGTGGCGGTTCCAACGGTGAGATGGGAGATTTCGAAGCCCGCAAACTTTGGGCTGCCGTTGCGAAAGGTATCAGGGATGGCGATTTCGAAACTGCGAGTAAGGAAAAGACCAAGATTGAGGTCAGTCACACTTGTCGGATCTGTTTTCTACTGACTCATTGTTATTTCCAGAATGAACAGCGCCAGCGCCGCAAAGATGAAGCCGCAACAGGAACGGAATGGGCTCTCAAGCACTTTGCTCACGAACAAAATGATCCTATTTGTAAGTCTTCAAGTCCCTCGTCGTCCTTGTAATTCCAGAGTCGCATTTCATTGCACTTGAGTTGACCTTTTTGTCATGCTTATGTTAACACGTTTTATGCAGACGAACGCCTTGCGAAACCTGCAAAGATCACGCCTCTGACAGAAGACATGTATAGCTTCAAAGGCAATTGGCCTGAGTTTACGCCATGAATCCCGATTGAATCGTGGAAAGTAGAGATGGAATGAACGACAGGACACATCTAATCACAAAGAGTACCCTTTGTGAATCTAGTGAGTTAGTGAGTTAGCAGAAATAAATTGTACCTTAACCTGGATATCATTGTCATGTGTCTTTGCTTAAGAATCCATTTGATGAGAAAAATGAGGATAAAGTATTTGTTCTCAGAACACTGATAATCCTCTAACAAGACGGTCGACACTCGTACGGAAATACTCATTATCCACTCCGTATTCCCGTGAATCCATTCGTACAATTGGGTTTCTAACCACATACTCAAGGAAAGGGCCTGTGTAAATTTGACGAAGAACAAAACGTAACGAATCCGTCTTTGGGTCACTCAGCATTACAAACTTGTAACCCGATAGTGTTTCGAATAAATGAAGCTTGTACGCTGAAGTCCGATAGTTAACGAATTGCTCCTCTCTAGCAACCAAACCAATGAGCAGGTAGCAGTTCGGGCGGTATGATTCAACATACCTTCCAGAAATCTTCTTTACCATGTTACGCAACGACAAAATGACGCCATATACAAGCTTAACTTCCTCGTCGAAGGCTAGTCCAGTACTTGATGTAGCGGGAGCCGGAGCGGGGCTCTGAAGTAGTGGGTTGGCGGACTGTGACGAATTGTCGCCTATCGCAACGACTACGCCACTGTTAGACGACAGAGTATTTCGAGGACTCGAGAAGT